>JAABOM020058736.1:0-13583 GCA_011800125.2 Solanum clarkiae
ATTTCAAGTATTAATAGTAATTATTATATTTTCATTAATTTTTAAAGATTTTCTCAAACAGATTTTATCTTTAATCATTTTAGTTTAATTATTATCGGGATTAATTACTTCGCAGTTGAATTAATTATTTTAAGCTATTAATAGTAAAAGTTCTCTAATTAATTCGTGTTAATTCACCTCATAGTCAAATTAATCGACTGATTTGATTTGATTATGTTATTTAATTGGTCATATTTGCAATTTCAAATGGTTAATTTCTTAATTTAAGATCTTCCTACTTTCAGCCTTCTTTTGGGTCAATTTTGACCCAATTTTCAGACCAAAAACCCAATCCAAACTATACGAACCCAGCCCAGTCCTTATTTTAATTCACAAAATCAGCTTAATGTTTTTTTAATAAACATACACACGTCCCTTTCTTGTGTTTTCTCTTTTCAGATGCTAACACGTCTTTCACCTCCTCCCCCTTCTTCGCCAAAACGATGAAACAAACCCAGCAAGCTTCAGTAGCAACAGTGTCCGAAAATGACATTTCAGTAGTCTTTGACCCTCACCCGGCGTCCCTCGTCCTCAAACCAGCCAGGTGTCATCATCCCCATTCTCATCCATCCTTGCCATTGGAACAGACGAACGAGATCAAGTCATCCATTGGTGTGATTTCCAGCTGTGAAAGCATGGAGGTAAGGCTTGAAGATTCAAAATTCCGAATATTCTACAATATTCCTTTAATTTTCCCCCCCAAAATGACCCAATTTATTCCTATATTATGACCCTTTGTTCACTAAAGAGGGATCGGTTTTAGGGGTTTCTGAAAACACATTTTTTATATCTATTAAGTTTCAAAATTTCAAAACAATTTGGGGTCTGGTTTTAGAACAAAGGATCTGTAGTTTGGTCTCTTGAGTTAACAAGATAGGAGGTCGTTTCTCGAACTCGTCTGGTGTCCCAGTGTTGCTGCTAAACAATAGGTAACATTCTCATTTCTTTGATATTTCAATTCGTAAATATGTGAAAATTTGAAAAGAATCTTGCGTTATTTTTTAAGATTTTGTTGTTGAACTAAAGGAAATTGCTTATCCTAGGACCATTGCCTTATGTCTTATATGTTCTTGTTTGTTGTTGCCTGTTAAGAAGGAGAGAAAATTCTTAGAAAAAATCTTTGAATTATTAAATGTATTGCTGCTTGATCATTAATTCTTTGTTTTTCTTTATTCTACAAACTTATAGGTAAACTTTTGTAAGTGCTTTTTACCCTCTTTTGCCTTTGCATGTTACTAAGTAAAGATATTGTTAGACACACATTTTTCATCATATTATTTACAGAAGTTGTGTTCTAGAATATTGTATCACCTTTTGATTAGAATGCTAAAGTTGAACTGCTATTTCGGTTTAGCTATGGCATTGGTTTCAACTTAGCTTAATATTTGTTGGTCTTGATTTCATTCTTATTCAAGTTTCTTAGCCTCTTGATTCATTAATAGTGTTAGTACTTTGTTTCGAAATCTAGGTATTCTCCTTCTCTGTTGCAAATTAATGGCATCTCTTGTTAAAAGCATATCAAAGTACTTTTCTTTCATTAGTTTTCATTCCTAGTTTCAAAGTTATGAGTTTTATATATTGATTTTAGTTTCAAGATTAATGGGTTTAGAAGTTGAGTTTTAGTTTTACGTTAATGATTTTTTAATATGTTGAATCTTAGTTTCAAAGTTATGGATGTCCTATGTTGATTTTAGCTGTTGAGTTTCATATATTGATTTTAGTTTCAAGATAAATGGGTTTAGGTGTTGGGTTTTAGCTTCAAGTTAATGAGTTTCCATATGTTGAATCTTAGTTTCAAAGTTACGTATTTCCTGCATTGATTTTAGCTATTGAATCTCATATGTTGATTTTAGTTTCAAAATATGGGTTATATATTGATTCTTAGTCTCAACTTAATGGATTTTATATGCTTGTTTTTAGTTTCAAGTTTAAGGAGTTTTATATATTGCTTTTTTTTTTTAGTTTCAAAGTCTAGGGGTGGATATCTTGACTTTTGGTTTCAAGTTATAGAGTTGTGGATTTAAATAATTTTTGAATTTTTTTTTCTTTTGCTTTTATGCATTTGTCCTAGTCTTCCGAGACTCCTACCTTGCATTTCTCGGGCTATGAAGGCCCAAGCAAGTCTGGGGAATTAGTTTACAGGTTCAGGACATTGAAGTTCAAGATTTTGGAGGCCAAAAGCTGTTGTGTACACTAATATACAAAGTGTATACAGTGGCACGATAAAGCAAAATGGGGCTTTAAAAGAGCCCAAACTTCAGCAGCTAATTTCCTAGAACAAGGACAGGATAAATTTGGGCTTATTAAGCCCAAGCAGTGATGAATTTGGGCAGGCCCAAGTTTAATACTCTTCTTTCCTTATTTTGTTTTTTATTTATTTGTATTTATGTGACTCTACCACTAAAATCTATTTGTTTTTTCTAGCTTAATTAAATTCTCCAAATGACAAATCATTTAATATTAATGCTTTAATTCATTTTACTTAAATTATTATCAAAGAGTCTAAATTATTTCAAAAGGGGTCAAATTATTAATTTCCTTTCAAACTTAGTTGATTTTTTAAAAAAAAAAACTTTCTTTTTTTTTTGTTTCCTACCCAGTGTCCGAAGTCCGTGGAGCCCGACTAAATTCAGATCGCACACTGCAGGGCCCATTTGGAGGTATTGCTCCCAACATGATTTTTTTCATTTCCAGGGCTCGAAAAGAAAAAAAAACTTTCAAGTCCCTTTCAAATTTCGATAAATGTTTTCTTTTTAAATTATTCATAAAACACTTAGGTTATTTATTATTTTTCTCTAAAAAAAAAGAATAAACCAAATTTCGATAAATGTTTTCTTTTTAAATTATTCATAAAACACTTAGGCTATTTATTATTTTTCTCTAAAAAAAAGAATAAATAGATGAATATCTCTTTTATTTGAAATATTCTTCACTTAATTAGTTTTGTAAAATGTGTTTTCTTAGATGTTTTAGTTAGAATTTTAGGAAATATAAATTCTTTTAAATACCAAGTCTTTATTTTATTCATTTATTTACTTAAATAGTCTACACGTAAATTATTTTATAGTTTTAAACCAAGTTTTGTATAGTTAGTTAAGTTAAGTCTAATTGTCGGATAACCGCGTGTTAGCGGTTGTTTCAAGTGTGTAAAACTTTCTGGAAATGAAAATATGAACCCAGACTCTTTTCTTTCTAATTTTAAAAAGGATTTTTCTTTTTAAGTCCTTTTAAAATTTTTCTAATGGTTTTCTTGATTTTTCCTTTAAAAAATTAAGTGGCGACTCTATTATTTTGTTAAAAATTAATTTTTCTAAAGTATAAATCATTTTTTTGAAGGCCAACACTTTTCCACATAAACAAGGGTATTTACGTCTTTTTTCCTACTTTTTAGTTTCATTTTTGAATGGTTTTTGGACCAAATTACACTTTTTTTACTACCCTAGCCTATCTAAAGTCACTCAATCACATTCCTATTGTCAAATCACGAACTCATTCTCTAAAAACCCTCCAAAGGCTCCCCTCCTCTCCAAGAAAGGAATTCTTTGAAGGTTAAGAAAATTCAGGCCAAGTTCATCTGACATTTCTCTTGGTTCATTATCAAGGTATGTGGGTTTTCATCCATGAATATATTTTACCCATGGATCCCAACTCATTCTCCTATTTTCAATGAGTTCAAAGCAAGTACATTAAGCATTTTCATGATTTTAGTTTCAATAGTGTAAAATTTGATTTAAATTATGCTTATATACTCAAACATGCATGAATTATTAGAAATTTCATGAACTTCATGATCTACACGAATTTTCTCAAGTACACTATTTAAGGTTTATAGAAATTGTGATTGGGTTCCTTCAATTATGATTCAAATGATCTTAAACTACGTGATTATGCATGAATCTATCTTAATTACTTATTTAAGCTTAGTAATTATGAACTCATACTTTTACCCTAACTTTCAACTCCAGTCATGATCATGCAAGTATAGGCTTCAAGCAAGTTTATGAAATAGGGTGACCTAAGACCTAAATGGTGACTTAGGAATCTAATCAACTTAAATTGAGGTATGAAAAGTAATAATGGAAGGCTTACACCTGCATTGCCCATTTTACATGAACCTCTTGCGTATGAAACTATGAGATTACGAACAAGCTTATGAATATATTACTAGCATGATTTTATGTCTATGATATGTTTTCTGTGGGATTTAACTTAGCATTAAATGAGGTTTTGAGGTGGAGACTTGACTTTTTTGGTCCTTATATAAAGTCTCAAAACTACATGCCACCATAGGATTATGATTATTAATATGGTTTGCTAGTGGATACACATAGCTCATGACACCTACTTAGTGGGGTAGAGTTCTACATTGACAAGTAGATGCCCCTTTTTTCTAATTTAGTGGCAACGCCAAAATTTCATTTTATAGATTATATGGTCTTATTGTTGGTTATGGTGTCTTCTCACATGTATATGACTTATTATGTTTCTTGCATAAATTCACTCATGACATATTGGTATATTGATATCCATTTTTCCCGCTCTTGCACTACTCATTTACTTGCTTATGCACTCACTTAGTCTTTTGCACTACATGATTATTATTATATTGCATGTATACATATTTAGTACTTTCAAACGTACCCATACATACTTTATACTTATATTATTTTGCATTGTAGGGATAGGTGGCTATCCTCATCCTCATCCTCATCCTCATGGTTGGAGTCGGTTTGCTTTAAAGACTTATTAGTAAGTCCTTATGCTCCAGGGATGAAACCTACTTACTTCTAATTTATGTCATGTTTGAGTTATTTTGAGACAAACATTTATTTTTCTTGAGGGTGAGATAGAGACATGTCTTAGCCCCCACCTAGTCTAGTACTTATAAGTATTGTTGGACATGATGTATGGATTTTATGTTGACTAGTATCCTATCTCTATCTCATGCTATAACCCTAAGTGATTCATTCTAAGTTTTTCCTTATGTTTAATATTTATTACCTATGAATGCTTATTTGAATGCTAAGAGGCCTGTTTGAGTTTTCCTTGGAATTTTCACTCACTGTGTCACACCTAGGGCCTAAGTTAGGTCATGATATAATTGTTGTGTGTAATATCCCATAAGTTGGAAAGTCAAAAAAAAAGGACTCAAAGGAAGTTTTCCCAAGAAAATTTAGCTTTTCTAGCACCAGGTGAACTTCATGAGGTCATTGACGGGCCGTGATGAGGACCATGGCCCATGAAAATCTCTTGTGGTTCATCCCTTTAAACAATGAGAATCAATTATAGGGTCCACATCTCGTAGAAGTTACCATGGACTGTGAAGACCCATTCACGAACCCTCTTCCTAAAATCTTTAGTGAGGTAAGGACCACGAAGGAGAACACAACCCATGGTGAGCACCACAAGCCATAGTGGCCTTCATGGAAAAACCCCTTCTACAATCCCGCTTTCCGTGGACCCTCATATGGTCCATAGTGCTCTATATGGTTCATACAAGGGGCCTTGTATAAGATGACTGGCAGTTAAAAATTTTCAGGATTATTTTACTTATTCTCACCTAATTCTCAATATACAAAAATCTTCTTTCTAAATAATCCTCCCAAGATATTCTTCTTCAAACAAGGCTCCATTGAAGACCAAATCAATTCATCTAAGTACCAAGGCAAATTTCTTCAATTATTTGCTAGATTCTATATTAAGGCAATATTCATCTATGGGTCCCTTCCACCCATAGACCTCGAAATATCATCAACTTTTTCATTCAATTTTAAGTATGTGTTTTACGAAATTTCATTATTCAATTCCATTCACATGAATTATGATATGGTTATTTACTTAATTATACATGACTTGTTATAAATGGAATGATTTCTATGGTTTCCAAGTTAATTTTCTTACATGCTATCTAGGGTTAATAAGATTCTGCATGAGTTCATTTAACTTAGATTCAATTGATATTATTTTAATAATTATGCATGTTTTCAATCCAATTTCATGATTTCAATTTAATTATGTGAGACTCCATGTTTTATCATAATTTCGTTTACAAGTCATGATTATGAAATTTTAAGTATTCAAGCAAGTTTACGAAACTTATCTGTGAAAATTACTGTCTACCCTTTCATAAGTTGCTTTGGGCCTATTTTAATTGAAAGGTTGGAACTAGAATCATGAGTTTTAAAATTTGAAAAATATGAATTTTGGCATTTTTGGAGTCTTAAGTTATTGAAAAAGTGAGTTTTTGTGCCATTTTGAGTGCCGGAGGTCAGATTGGGGATCCCACCATTTCATTAGCTTTGGAATGTTAAAACTAAACTATGGGAAGTTACAAAATTGAATTTGGAGTTAAAATGAGATTTTTTGGCCCAAAGTTGTGATTTTAGTCATTTTCAGAACTAAAGTTTGACTTTGGTGAACATTCGGAGTTCAAAAGCTCGGATCAAAATTTCGAAAGTTCCACTAGTTCTGGATGGTGAAACTAAAGTTAGAAATGATCTCAAAATAATTTTAGAGTTGTTGAGGGCAGTTTTGATATTTTGAGTTTTAAACTAGTTTTATCGACTTGCAATGGTAAATTTGGGAGGAGGCTATGAAGTTGATTTCGGATGATTTCATTGAATCTGGATTGATGTTCCTAATATGAATACATATTTTATTTGTGAAATCTTGAATTCGGATGAGTTTCAGGGGTCCATTCCGAGTAGAAAAATTAGACTTGGGTTGCTGATTTTTGCTAATATTTGGTGCAGGTGAATTTCTTCTCCGCCTTCGCAGAGAAGCCTTCGCGTTCGCAGAGGGTATGGTCTATTGAGCTCCATGTTCACAGAGTTGTGAACTGTTTGGTATTTGTATTCCCGAGATGGGCTCCATGATCTGCGGAGTAGTTTTCATTCCTGGACAGTTTTAAACTCATAAAACCTCAATTTTAACCCATTGTCGAACTTCCAAGATTTTTGGGGTGATTTTGAAGAAAGATTTTCAAAGATGTTTATTGGTTAAGAATTTCCAACACTAAAATAATCATTTTTTCTAAGTTTTATCTTGATTTTTTCTTTAATTTTATGAAATTGAACACCCAAAATTAGAAATTCTTACACTATGACTTTCAAACTTTAAATACTAATTTCTCATTTGATCTAAGATTGATTTTAAGGGGCTTTTCACCGATGAATTTCATTTTCGTATAGAACATGATTTTAAAGTTGCTTTTCAGATTCGGAAACTTTAGATTTTAGCCTTAAAATTGACTATTTTTCCCCTAAGCCTAATATATACCTAATATGAGTATCAAAATGCTTCTCAGTGGATCGAATTGGAGGATCAATTTAAGGACTTGGGTTGATTGAAAGCTTGTCCAAGTGCGGTTTTGGCATTGATGTAGGTTCGGCTAACCTTTTGGGACTGAATTTAAGTTGCTGATCATGTTCATGCAATAATTATGAGATTCCGATGGATAATTGGGTAATTGAATTGAAATGTTGAAATGATAATGGAAATGTGAATCTGATTGAGCTGAATTGTGATATAATTTGACCCTATTGATGAACTGGGATGAATTGTGATGACTTGAGATGAATTGTGACTAAATGAGACTTGTGAGACTAATTGGGATGAGTTAGGTCTAGTATTATTGACATGCTTTCATAATTGGGACGAGCAAAGTCCGGTATTATTGATATACTTGTATTATTGGGATGTGTTGGGTCCAGTATCATTGATATATTTGTATATTTGGTTATTAGGTCCGGTAATATTGATATTCATGATATTAGGGACGAGTAAGGTCTGATATTATTGACACTCTTGACTAGTGATATAACTATTATGATCTAAAATATGATGATGGTTTGGGAATTAGTTGTGACATTTGATATTACTCCTTAAGTGCATATGATAATTATGAGTTTCATGGCTGGGTATTCCTATTGTAATGCTACTCTACATGTTTACATGCATATTTGGATCGCACTGTTGATTTACATCTATTATGTGTGGTTTGTATCATCCCTTGATCGGGGTAGGAGGCAAGGGAAATATGATTCACATTGGTACCACCCTCTTGACCTGGGAAGGACGGAAAGGTGAGATTTATACTTTATATACTTTGATGATGGACAGGTGGTAAGGACTTGGCATCATGATATCACTTGACCACTGGCATGTGGCAAGAACTTGGCATCATGATATCATTTGACCACGACAGGTGGCAAGGTTATGGCATTTTGATATTACCTTGACCATGGGTAGGTGGTAAGGCTTTGACACACTTCGTATTTGGACTAATGAGTTGTGCATCATATTCATATTATGGTTATATGGTATTTACAGCTACTTGAGGATATCTTAGCTCATTATTATTGCATATATTTTAGTGTGTACTAACCTTTTTGGATGCAGGGATAAGGTTCTTCTTTATTACATGCTTGTTTCAAGTTCTTTTACCTAGTTGGTTGAACCCACCGGGTATATTTTTGTGTACTCACCCCTACTCTGTTTCATCCCTGCAGATCAACCATAGGGACCCACATAGGGTAGCTGATTCACTCTTTTGGACTTCCCATATCCACCCTGATCCTACCGGTGAGACTCAAACTTCAAGTTGACACGGATCCTTGGGATTTCCTTTACTTTTATTTTTAGACTTTCATTAGATTTTTGAGACATCCTTGTATTTTGTTTGAGACCTATGTATTCACACTTTTATATTGCTAAGATGCTATTGTACGTATATTGCTAGGTTCGTTGGGCTCGTGAGTCAAGAGTAAGGTGTCTAGTATATCCTCGTAGCTTGTTATGTAGACATCCACTCTCATCTTTAGGAGGCTATGGGATGCCTAATAGGAAATTGTTTTCACATCTTGCTTCTATTTATGTGCTTCTTCATATCACTTGTTTTAAAGTATCGAATCTACTCATTTTGCGCAGATGTCAATTACTCGATCCTGTCGCTTAGTGGGAGAGCCCGAGTTAGCTAATGCAACTGCCGCTCGAGGTTGAGACAAAGTTCGTGATAGGGTCAGGGACCGAGGGGTTCCTAAAGGGGCAGCACTGTCAATAGGACAGACCCAATCAGCTTCTCCAGAGCCTACTATGGTGCCAGAGAGGCCTATTGATTCTATTCCACCGCCATTAGCTTTATTAATATCACACAAGTTACACCTTCTTTTTAGAGGATAAAGCAATCGCTGTCAAGATATATGACCTAACCAAGATTAGGGTCGAACCCACAAGAAATACGTAGACTCAACAGAATTCACCAATTTGCAATCTGAATGATTAACCAACTTACTTCCCCAGGGGGGAGGGGTTTGCAGTAATCAATGACAAAATAAAACTAACTAACTATTACAAGAGAAAAGCCAATATGGAGAGAAACTAGGGTATTGTGTTCCCCATGATTTCCCAACTCAGTATCATCGGATAATCTAATTCTTTTTTAGTATATAGCATGCAGGATGGTAAGTTATGTTCACCAAGCCATTTGGTCAAAGGTGAGAGGTGAATTTCACTATGCGAGTTGGCTCATCTCTATAGTATGCATTACTAACTCTTATCTATTAGTCCCAATACAACCCTATTAGTCCCAATACAACCTCCCCTTGGCCCAGTTTGGTTGATTAGACGAGAACCATCAATCGAATCATGTTAATTGATCTCTTTTTCTATTCATTACTACCTTGGTCTAGTCAGTAACACTAGAGGGGTTCTAATATTTGCCACCATTAGAAAACATGCAAAACAAAGAGAATTAATTAATACATGCATATACACCTTTCAAGAATTATGAATTATCCTATTTCACTTTATTAGTTCTTCATGGTTCCCACAACTCTAGTTGTGAATTTAGCTACTCATGTTATGTGTAGATGCAAGAATTATGGATTGAGAAAACACAATTAAACACTTACACAAAAGAATTAAGAACAAACAAATGACACTTCAACAAGAATCACAATCTTCAATATAAAATTCAACCACAAGTGTTCTCAAAGACTCTCCAGTATGATCTGACATTTTCTTTTCTTTCAAAATATTGAGTTCTCTGAGTACTAGATGAAAACTTATGAAAAATAACCTAAAAAATTTATTTATAATAATTAAAATTCAAGCCCTAAACAAAATAGGAGAACTGGTCAGCATACCATATAGAAGATGTTTATAGGTCGTATTGCATTCCACGGCCTGTAATCGAGGTCTCATACTCAGCTGTTAAAAATTTGGACTTCAACTTTATGACTCTCCTTTATGACTCGTAAAGTAGTTTACGACCCGTAATGGGGCTTTCATCTGATTAAATTCCTGAAAGTCCAAGTCTCTGATCCTCAGGGAACGAATCATCTTCTATGGATCATAAAACTCTCTATGGCTCATTTGCATGTTTGTAAAATAGACTTAAGAAAATAGCCCCTCACTGGAATTCTTGACGAAACCACCCTATGACCTGTAGAATGGTCTACGGCCCATAAAGGATCTCATATAACAGCAAGATCAGCAACTTCAGCATTTTCCCCAAAATCAAGGCCAACATGTAATCCTACAAATATAAATACAAAAACATATAAAATCAACTAACATCACATTGAGAACACACAAAATTCCAAGCTTTAAGCATCAACAGTATTGTATTTTGACAACACATCAACACTCTCAACTTAAAATTGTTGTTTGTCCTCAAGTGACAGACTCAATCTAAACAGATAATATAGTAACACACATACACGACATAAATCGTAGACTCGGATACCCACACCAACTTTTCAAAACAGGATCAGATAGCTATCTAGCAAACCAATACAACCTGGTGCACGTGACAACAAAACTATGACAAACAAGGGAGTACCAACAATCCACAACCACTGAACAAGTCTAACGCTAACAATGCAATGCAAGTGCCTTCAGAGAAATATGTCTCATATTTGACATTCAATGATGTTTTCATGTTTAACTTTGGGACTATGCAAGATCACTCACTCTCACAAAAGATATCCGTGCATAGTGTCTAACACCACAGGCTTGCCCCTATACTCACGACTCAGATCTTCAACTAACTGGACTAGGATCACTTTAGGACTTTCTCGGCTTGTAACGTAGGCTCGGGGGACTTTGGTTTGATATTATGAGAAAATAGTGACCAAAGGCCCTCCTTGGCACTGTATTTTTCTACCCTTTTACCCTACTAACTCTATTATTTTCACTTTATTCTCCATTTTTCCTATTTCAAGCTTTTTCGGGTGCCTTCTTTTCATTTTTCAACTTTTTGCCTTATTTCTACACTTCGTTTTGCTTTTTAGCTCAGAACTAAGGCATCACCTCTTTTTCTTGCACTCAGTATATGATTTTTCCTTTTTCTCCATATCACAAACTCACCGCCTTATTTTGGTTCACCCTTACACCAGTCATCTCAACTTACGCTTTTGGCTTGTGTTGAGGTGCACAATATCTATCCTCAAAACCAGGGCCAATTTTGGTAACCACCCTCAACTTAGGTTGTTTGCCTCAGTCAAGGTGCACAATGTTCAAGGAAGGACTAGGGCTAATTTTAGGATTTGACAACTAACAAGGCTAGGTTAATCAGGTGTTTCCAAAGAATAGATACATATTAGGGCTCAAGCATTAGGAACAAGGGATTATATAATCATTTTGGTTGGTCATTTTAGGCTAAATGGGCTATTTAAGAACAATGGCCTAAGATCCTTTCCTAAACCAATTAATCTACAATCCAACTTAGAGTAATTGAGCAAGTTATGAATTAGCACAAGACACATGAATCTAGCAAATTAGCTCACACTCACATGGCACTGGATACACTATCATCAAAAGACTTTTAGATCATGCTTTTTATCTGAATTTACCCTCGCTTATCAGAAAAAATATTATTACACACCTAAACATGCACAGTTGTTATCTAACTACTAATCCAAATTTTGGTGGGTATCATTTTTTAAAAAAAAAAAAAAAAAACATGTTATATACCACAAGTATTAAAACTATATGCTACCAATATTATCCAAACATCCTAAACGTGCTGGTTCAACAAAAAGTAAATATCTATACGGAAAAAGAACATAGGTAAGAAAATCCCGAGATAAAAAATTGGGGTAGTTGTGGACCCAAGCTACTCAGACTTCACTTAGACCCATAACTACCCATATCCTTTCGAAAAAGATATGCATTGTCCCCAATTCACCAAATTAAAGCAATATAAAACATAAGGGGTCAAAATTCATACATGGGCGCCTAAACTCCAGGGTTTCTTGGGTTACCTTCCAAGCAATGCCTGATTTATTGTGGCAAAACAACATAGATGGATTGAGCACTCAGACTTCCTCAAGGTCCCACTCTTCGACCATCTTTATCTCCTCCAAATTTTCAAGGTATGGCTTGACTCTTTGGCCATTTACTTTGAAAGTTCCTCCATTTCATCTCTCCAATTCAATAGACCCATGATCAAAGACGCGTGCTACTGAAAAGGGTCCCAACCATTTGGATTTGAGCTTCCCAGAGAACAACTTCAGTCTTGAATTGTACAACAACACCAAGTCTCTTCGTCTGAATTGGTCATTTTCTATCTGATGGTCATACTGCATCTTCATTCTTTGTTTGTACTAGGGCTGAGCTCTCATACCCCTTCAACCGAAACACATCAAGTTCATTGAGTTGACTCAGTCTAGATTTTGCCACATCATTCCAATCCAAATTCAACTTCATCAGCGCCCACATTGCTTTATGCTCAAGTTCCACTAGCAAGTGACATGTTTTCCCAAGCACAAGTTGGTAGGGAGACATGCCTATAGGGGTCTTAAATTGTCATGACCCGAACCTAGGGCCTAGATGTGGCATGGTGTATGGAAACCCGAGAGGCCCCAAACAAGCTTAAGATACCAAAACTCGCATCATCGGTTCGGAAGCATAGTCAACAATCAACACATAGTTCTAAGGGAGGGAAAAGTAGGACTCACACTATGGGGGCGTCATGGAAAAAGAGTCAACATGAGTTCACATAACACATAGCACAAAAATACTAAGGGGCGGTTATGTAGGACTCACACTATGGGACAATTCGAGTCTTAGGATCTTTCCATCAACATGACAGCAAGTCACATATCGGTACTTAAAGATAACCACATACATAACATAGACTTAACTGTAACATGTAACATATAGCGTCAAGAGGTTTACAAGGTGTCCAACAATGCCTTTACATAGATGGGTCGGGGGGCCAAGACATACCCCGGGATCACCCTCAAATACAGAAGGAGAAATAAGTCACATAGGTAGATAGATGGTGGTACGTCCTTGAAAGACAGTACTCACCACTACAAGAAAATCCGGAATCCGAGCTAAATGTCAAACGGTGGATGGTCAAAGTCCTTAGTACCTAAATGGTAAAATCATGTAGGCAAGAGTATACGTTCATATTTTTGAATGTACTAAGTATACGGGTGCAATGCATATAACGTGCCCAAACCTGCATATCAACATTAAATGACAAGGCACATAATATCGAAAGAGTTGAATATCAAAGAATGTAATATAACGAG
>JAABOM020058737.1:0-13582 GCA_011800125.2 Solanum clarkiae
TTGTAATTTCCAAAAACTGTTGGCGACTGCTCCGCAACGTGGACCTGTTGCGGAGCTGTCGCCAACAGTTTTTGGAAATTACAAATTTGGCAAAAATCATTTTTTGCTATGGACCTTCTAAAATTTTGGTGATACCTATTCCCCACTCAATTTTGCCCCTCGATCAATAATATGAAGTCAGATTTTTGATATCATGCATGGATTTTGAGATACTTGGAAATTACGATTATGGGCATTTCCATAGCACAGTTTAGGGGCATTTTTGGGGCATTTCAATATCTGCCCCTTGGGAACATTTATCCCCGAATGTCAAAGAAGGGTATATGAGAGAAGTAATCATGAGGATTTCAGCCCAACATATAAATGCAACAAATGCATTTAAACATCATTTCAAAAACTTCAACATGCATGTCAAAACCACCATAAACTTGTCAACATAAACATGAATGCACGCAAATGATATAAGGGTTGAAACTTAAGACTTGAAATCATATAGGGGAGTCAAATTAGTATCTTCGGCTTGAGTAGAATGGAAGAGATATGGGTAATTCTTTTGCATGTACATTTCAGCTTCGCATGTGGCACTTTCAACTTGTTGGCTTCTCCAATGAACCTTGACGGAAGCTACATCCTTGTTTCTCAACCTCTTCACTTGTCTATCCAAAATTTCTATCGGAATCTCCTCATAAGTCAAATTAGCTTCTACCACACCCACAATGTCCAAAGGCACTATAGCACTAGGGTCACCAGCACACTTTCTCAACATGGACATGGAAGACCAGATGAACCATATTCATATCAATGAGCAACTCCAACTCATAGGCCACCTTATCAATCCTTCTCAACACTCTACAGGGACCCACAAACCTTGGGCTCAATTTAGCCTTCTTGCCAAATCAAACTACACCCTTCATGGGTGATACTTTCAAATAGACCAAATCACTAACCCTAAATTCAAGATCTCTCCTTCTCATACTGGAATATGACTTTTGTCTACTTTGGGTTGTTTTCAATCTCTCCCTTATCAACCTCACCTTCTCCAAGGCTTTCATGACAAAATTCGGACCTAGTAAAGCCATTTCCTCACTTTAAACCCCCCCAACCGACGATCTACATCACCTACCATAAAGAGCTTCAAAATGAGACATACCGATGCTTGAGTGGTAGCTATTGCTGTAAGAAAATTCAATGACTGGAAGATGTTCATCCCAACTACCTTTAAACTCCAAAGCACAAGCTCTAAGCATATCCTCAAGGGTTTGGATAGTTCTCTTGGCTGGGCCATCCGTTTAAGGGTGAAAGGCCATGCTAAGCTTTACCTTGGTACCAAGACATCTTTAGAAAGACCTCCAAAAGTGAGAAGCAAATTGAGCACCATAATCTGAAATGATAGACAAAGTCACCCCATGTAATCTAACTAACTTATGAATGTACAATTTGACATAATCTTCATCATCATAAGTAGTTTTGACCGGTAGAAAGTAAGATGACTTTGTCATTCTATCAACCATAATACAAATAGAGTCAAAATGCTTTCTAGTTTTAGGCAACCTAGCACAAAATCCATGTTAATTTCCTCCCACTTCCAAGTAGGAATTTCTATGTCTTGGGCTAAGTCACCCGGTTTGATGTTCGGCTTTCACTTGTTGACAACTGTGACATCCGGATATGAACTTGGTAATGTCTCTCTTCATACCACCCCACCAATGCACTTCCCTCAAAGCTCTATACATTTTTGTAGAACCGGGGTGAATAGAATAGAAGAATTATGAGCCTCATCTAAAATATTCTTTCCTAACTAATCAACATTTGCACACACAATCTACCTTAGTGCCTAAAGGCACCAACTCCCCCTTGGGAGAAAACCTCCACTTTACCATCTCTCACCAATTCTAAAAAGGTGGGGTCAAGATCTTGTTTTGCCTTTATCTCCTCGATCAAAGAAGACTTAGAACCATCAAAAACCACCACACCACCATTATCAACTTCTTCCAACCTAACCCCTAATCTAGCCAATTGGTGAATCTCTCTAGCCACCTCTTTGCCACCATCACCAACATGAGCGCAACTACCCATAGACACCTTATTTAGAGCTTTGGCCGCAACATTAGCTTTGCCGGGGTGGTAATGCACACTCATTCATAATATTTAAGAAGCTCTAACCACCTTATTTGTCTCAAGTTAATATCCTTTTTGGTGAACACATAATGGAGACTTTTATGGTTGGTAAACACATCAACCTGAACCCCATACAAGTAATGATACCAAATTTTCAAAGTTAATACCACAGTTGCCAACTCAAGATCATGGTTGGGATAATTGTTCTCATGCACTTTAAGTTGTTTAAAGGTATATGCCATCACCTTACCACTTTATATCAAAACACACCCAAACCAATTCTTGAGGTATCACAATATACAACAAACCCCTCAAACCCTTCCGATAGAGAAAAATAGGAGCAAAGACAAGCTTATCTATCAATATTTGGAAACTCTTTTCACACTCATCTATCCATACAAATTTCTCCTTCTTTTGGGTCAACTTAGTCATAGGAGAAGCAATAGAAGAGAACCCACTTACAAACCTCCGGTAATAACCTATCAAACCCAAGAAATTACTAATATCCGATGGAGTCAAAGGTTTAGGCCAATTTCTAATCACTTTTATCTTCTTAAGATCCACCTTAATGCCATCCCTTGACACCATATGCCCTAGGAAAGCAAGCTCTTTCAACCAAAACTCACATTTTTCATATTTAGCATACAACTTCTCCTCCCTCAAGATTTGCAATACCACCCTCAAGTGATTCACGTGCTCCTCCTTACTATGGGAATAAATCAAGATATCTTCAATATAAACCACCAAAAAGAAGTCAAGGTAGGGCTTAAAGACCTTATTCATAAGGTCCATGAATATAGCCGGTGCATTAGTCAACCCAAAGGACATAAACAAAAACTCAAAGTACCCATACCTAGTCCAAAAAGCCATCTTGGGAATGTCACACTCCCTCACTTTCACTTGGTGATACCCGAATTGAAGATCAATCTTAGAGAAGTGACTAGCCCCTTGAAGTTGATCAAAAAGGTCATCAATCCTTGGTAAAGGCTACTTATTCTTGATGGTGACTCTATTAAGTTGCTGATAATCAATGCAAATTCTAATAGATCCATCCTTCTTCTTCACAAATAATATCGGTGCACCCCAAGGGGACTTACCAAGCCTTATAAAACCCTTCTCCAATAAATCCATTAATTTCTCCTTCAACTCCGCCGAGGCCATATGGTAAGGGACAATAGAAATGGGTTGAGTATCTAGAAGGAGGTCTATACCAATGCCTATTTCCCTTTCGGGAGGATACCGACAAGTTCACCGGGAAAGACATCAAGGAACTCATTAACCATCGAAACTGACATTACAGGAAGGACCTTGGACTCAGCATCCTTAAACCCCACAAGATGATAGAGACAACCCTTAGAAATCAACTTTTGTTCTTTAATACAAGAAATGAATCTACCTTTGACCACCAAATCACAACTTTCCCACTCAAGGGCGGGCTCATTAAGGAATTGAAATTTGATGTTGCAGGTTCTACAATCAATAAAAGTATAGTATGCATGCAACTAATCCATCCCAAGAATGACCTCAAAATCTACCATATCTAACTCAACAAAATCACAAGGCAAGAATTTATGCAATATGAATACAAGATAATTTCTATAGACTCTTCTAGCAATAATAAAATAGGTTCTATACTCTTCAAGGGAGACAAGGGGTAGATAAGGTGCCCGATGTCGTCCCCTGTATGTTAAAGGTTTTTGATTTTGATGTGTATTCTTTGATAGACCCGAGTGCCACTCTTTTCTTTATTACTCCTTTTATTGCCAATAAGCTTCATGTTAGCCCCGAATTATTATGTGAACCTTATGAAGTGTCTAACTCCCATCCTTTTCTTACCTTGGAGTACCCCCTTGTAGGCCTCCCCTTCCCTTTGGACCTGCATTTTCTTTGCCTTGTGGACGACCATATCTACCCTTGTTTTGATTACGAGGACAAACAATCACCTTAAGGCCCACTTCACCACAACTATAGCAAGAATTAGTGTTCTTCAAACATGAGTTGTTATGGCCTCTACCACATATTAGGCACATAGGATTTGGCATCCCACCACCACCACCTTAGAATCTTTGATTATCATTAACAAACCTCCTATTGGGAGCCTTGGAAGACCCTAGGCCTTGGAACTTGTGGCCTTAAGAAAATCAGCCACCCGTGGGATTCTAAAATCCACTTTCAAAATGGGACCTCTTGGCCTCACCACTTCTTTTATTTCTCAACTTTTCCCCTCTAGTTGTTTGGCATAAGTCATGGGGGGAACCCACATCACCTATTAACATGGTTGTACGACACTTCTCATTAACCAAGTCGGACACATCCGACACAAATTTGGTCATCCTTGACCTTGGCTAGGCAACCATTTGTGGGGCATACTTAGAGAGTTGGTTGAATTTGAGGGTATACTCCCTCACACTTATAGACCCGTGCTTTACATTCATAAATTCCATCATTTTGGCCTCTCTTAGCTCTATAGGAAAGAACCGATTGAGAATTATCGCCTTGAACTCTTCCCAAAGGATGACATTATTATTCCACTTCTACATCTTCCATTGAGTGAACTATATTTGAGCCACCCCTTTGAGTTGGTAGGCCACCAACTCCGCCTTTTCCTCCTAGTTAACCCCCATAATGGACAACACCTTATACAATAAATTCTTGTGGATCCTCATCCACTTTAGATCCATGGAACTCCGGTGGATTCATCCTAGTAAAATCGTCACCCTTGAGGCTAGAGTAGGAGCTAGAGGGGCTTGGGCCCCTTGGTTGATTTGATTAGTCATGGCCTGGGCTAACATGGTAATAGCATTCTAGAACTCCTCATGGGCCACTCCCCCATCTTGAGGATCTTGAGGATCGGGAGGGGCCGGTTGCGCCTCGGGAGTGCGGGCTCTTTTTTCTATTGGAAATGACATAATCTACAATAACAAAGAACATTCATTAGAGGAAAAATCCTAACCTTACTCCTAAAGCACGACATATATCATAAAGAAGGGAACCATTTCCTAAAACTCCTCATAGCCTCTTACTCATAGTTGTGGTGCACATCACAACCATGAGTAAGAGTCTAATCGATTCAATTTTTTGGATTGCAAGGACCATTAAAAACCTAGTGCTCTGATATCAAGTTTTTCACAGCCCAAGCCTAGGGCCTAGAAGTGACACGGCGAATAGGGAACCCGAAGTAACCTCAAACAAGCCTCTTAGCATATCAATCACACATTCTTGGTTGCGGAAGAAAAACATCAACAATAAGAGACATAAAGAAGGGGAAAGAGACTAAGGGAAGACTTGGGTAATCATAAAACATTCAAGAGTCAAGATCATAGCACAATTATATCAATTGTTCTAACAACACCTCTAGCATAGATTGGGCAGGGGCTAAGACACTTTCGAGTTCACCCTCATAGTATCAAACATTCGACATAAAGAGATAACAAAAGAATGAGTAGCATATCTAGTGTCCCCGAACTTGAGGACTCACCAAAGCATATCGTAAAGATACCAAAACTAGCCATGTGGATGATTGTGAAGTGCTCTTGTTCTTCATGGTAACATCATGTAGGTGTAGAGTATGCGTTAGTACATTTGAATGTACTAAGTATATAGGATGCAATGCGACCAGATATGATGCAATATAGTCAAAATGCATAATCATAAGCAATGGATAAGTATAATGTCAATATGGTATGCATGGTCAATGCTTGAAGTAAAATGTGCTTGTAGATCATATACTTGTATAGAACATAATACATGTGTAGAAAGAGACCATAATCATAGACAAAGCAAGCTATTACTTGGAATCCAAGGCATGCCACCCCCTTAGAAGGTGATTGAGGTACATACCCCTCAAATTCTAAGGCATGCCACCCCCTTGGAAGGTGATTGAGGTACATACCCCTCAACATGGTAGATAGGCAAGTCACCCCCCATCATAGTGGTCAATGTACATACCCCTCGACAAGGTAGATGAACATGTCACCCCCCATCATAGTGGTCAAGGTACATACCCCTTGACAAGGTAGATGGGTATGTCACCCCCTCCCCCTTATAGTGGTCAAGTTACATACCCCTCGACAAGGTAGATGGGCATGTCACCCCCGACCATAGTGGTTCAGACACCTCACACCTCAACAAGGCGATTGGGCATGTCACCCCTTCCCCAACAAGGTGTGGTCGACTTGCAATATTATAGATACTTTTTTTGAAATAAATACATACATACGATCCCTTAATCATCATAGAGTAACTTGACTTGTAAACCATGTCATAGACCATCCATAACTCAGGAATTCATATCAAGGCATTTTATCAAACACTTGGTGGGTGTGTAATGCCAGTTTAAAATCATGCAATTCAAGAGTAAAATCGTGTGAGAAAGCTCAATTTGAATAAACCCATTAATACATAGTAAAACCATTATGTAAGATAGCTTGAAATCCCTCATCAAATCTCATAATAGATCATAGTTTCATAGTCCAAAACATGCATAGTTACAATAGAGAAACCATTTCATAATATAAGCTAGAAATAGGTAGACATGTGTTTCCAATCAACATTTTATAAAACCCCAATATAGTTTTTAATCATAATATGTGATACCCATAAGTAACAAAACTTAGGAACATACAATTTTCATAAAAAAGAAGGTTGGGTGTCATGGGTGAAAGGACCCAACGGTTGAAACCCACATACCTCAAATTTGAGGATTTCCTTGATGTAGATTTGAAAATGAGAACTTCAAGCTTGAATGAAGTTCTTGAGATCCAAAATTAAGCTTGAGACACTGAAATATTTGGTTAAGTGTTAGGGAGGATTTTAAGAGTGTCTTGAGTAATATAAGTTGAAAAATGACTAAGTATAGGCGTTTTTACGCATAAAAGGGCATGGGACCAAGACCCCAATGTCTTAGGCCAAAACTGAAAAATATTAAGGAAGTCATAACACTGCTCCATAACAGGTCCGCATCGCGGAGCCATCACGAATAGTTTAAGGAAATTGCAAATTTGGCGAAAATCATTTTTCGGTAAGGCCTTCTAAAATCCGAGTTATACCCATTTCCCACTCAATTTTTCCCCTTGATCAAGAATATGAAGTTAGATTTTTGATATCACGCATGAATTTTGAGATACACATAAATTATGATTATGGATATTTTCGAAGCATATTTCTGGGGCGTTTCAGAGTGATAAGCTATGCTTCCAAACCACTTAAGGTTCATAAGAGGAACTATCTGACCCATGATCTTTAGGGTAGCGATGGTGTTTGCACTTAAAATCTGGCACCACTACTTGTATGGAGTGCATGTGGATATGTTCCTTGACCATAAGAGCTTGCAATATGTCTTCAATCTAAAAGAGCTCAACCTGTGACAGAGGAGATAGTTGAAGTTGCTCAAGGATTATGACATAAGCATTCTGTACCACCCAAGTAAAGCTAATATTGTTGTTGACGCTCTTAGCAGGTTATCAATGGGTTGCATAGCCCATGTTGAGGAAGGAACGAAGGAACTAGCTAAGAAAGTGCATCGATTGGCTCAATTAGGAGTTTAACTTAAGGAGAATGATAATGGAGGAGTCAACATTCAAGATGGGTCTGCTTCATCTATGGTGGCAGAGGTGAAAGAAAAGAAAGACCGAGATCCTATTATACTCTAATTAAATGAGGTTGTCCACAAACAAAAAGTGATGGTCTACTCCAAAGGGGGAGATGGAGTGTTGAGATACCAGCGTAGATTATGAGTTCCAGATGTTGATGGTGTTTGAGAAAGAATCATGGTTGAAGTCCATAATTCTAGATATTCTATTCATCTTGGCTCTACCAAGATGTACCATGACTTGAGAGAAGTCTATTGGTTGTGTGGAATGAAGAGGGCTATTTTGAATTTGTTTCTATGTTTTGAAATTTCCAAGAAGTCAAGTTGAGCATCAAAGGCCATGTGGATTGGTACAAAACTTTGAGATTCTGGAATAGAAGTGGGGAGATGATCAACATGGACTTCATTACTGGTCTACTGAGGTCTCAAAAGCAATATGATTCGATATGGGTGATTGTAGATAGGATGACCAAATCGGCTCACTTCTTAGTAGTTAAGACAACTAACACTGTGGATGAGTATGACAAGTTGTACATACATGAAATTGTGAGGTTGCATGGGGTTCCCTTGTCCATCATCTCAGACAGAGGATCTCAATTCACCTCTCAATTTTGGAGATCTTTCCAGAAAGAATTGGGTACTAAAGTGAATCTGAGCATAACCTTTCATCCATAGACGGATGACCAAGCAGAGCATACAATTCATACATTAGAGGACATGTTGAGAGCATGTGTATTTGATTTCAAAGGAAATTGGGATGGTCATCTACCATTGACTAAATTTTCATATAACAATAGTTATCATGCAAGTATTCTAATAGCTCCCTATAAAGCTTTGTATGGGAGAACATGTAGATCACCAATTGGGTGATTTGAGGTTACAGAAATGGCATTGATAGGACCTGATCTTGTCCATCAGTCAATGAAAAAGGTAAAGGTCATTAAAGAGAGTCTGAAAACTGCATAGATTCACCAGAAATCTTATACTGATGTGAGGAGAAGAGACTTAGAGTTCGAGGTGAATGATTAGGTGAACTTAAAATTGTCACCTATGAAGGTGTCATGAGATTTAAGAAGAAGGGGAAACTGAGTCCTCATCAAATTGGTCCCTATTAGATTGTGAAGAGGATTGGGAAGGTCACTTATGAGTTAGAGTTGTCTTCCGAGTTAGATGCAATTCATCCATGTTCTACGTTTTGATTCTAAAGAAATTCTTGGGAGATCCTTCCTTGGTAATCCCTATTAAGAGCATTGGAGTAAAGGATATTTTGTCCTATGAGGTATTCCGGTCCAAATTCTTGATCGTCAAGTTCGCAAGTTGAGAACCAAAGAGATTGCCTTAGTAAAAGTCCTGTGGAGAAATCAATTCATTGAGGAAGCCACATGGGAAGCTAAGGAAGAGATGAGAGCTAAATATATGCATCTGTTCATGCATAACAAAGTGGATTTTGAAGGTAATATTCTTACCCTTGACTTCATTGATGTTTCTATTCTTGAGTTGATATGTCTATTCTTGAGTTTGAGTAGAGTTTGTTGAGGTTGATTAGGAGTATCAAATTTAAGTCATATAGTAAGTATTGAGATGAGTCTTGAGTTTATTCGTTCCTTGATGTCCACTTTTACTCATCATTCGAGGATGAGTGATTTCAAGGGAGAGATGATGTAATGCCTAGTAAAATTACCAAAATACCCTAGAGAAGAAATGTGCGCATAATGCATTATCCCATACTTTGATAGCAAAATCGAGGCTGAATATGCAATCAACATGAAAAATTAAGTGAGAGAGTGATCTCAGTTGATTTTTAGAGCAATTGAATCAAAAGATAAGTTTTCGATGCGAAATGAACTTCGATGAGGGTGCGCGATGCACACCTGCCGCAAACCGATGTTTAATTTTGTTCCAAAAATTTTTTACGGCATTAAAAAACTCATTCAAAGAATTTTCAGTGAAAATACCCAAATTTGACAAGGTTTATGTCGCAGACCCCATGTCCCGAGATGAACTTTTTTCAGCTTTTTGTGAGGGGCATTCCAGACCTTCCTCAATGCCTCCTAAACTCAAAACATGATCAAAATGGGTCATTTTGAGTGTAAAAAGGGTTTAACCCCATTCTAACTCCCTTCTAAGTTCTTGAAAAAGACTAGGGCTAAAGAAGAGAGAAGAGGAGCGTAAAATTGAGGAGTTCAAGGAGAGTTCTTGAGGATTAATTGTTCAAATACTTCACACCAGGTATGTAAGGATAAAACTAAAGCATGAGATTATTCTCTCATGTGTGCCATTGATGGTAATGGAGGAGTTAAGAGTCTAATAAGTCTACATACATAAATTTTGATTATTTTCTTGAAATTATATCTATTATATGTATTTTCATATGTTGATGATTATCATAAACTTGTTTTCTTGAATTGAATACTTTTCATAAGATATTGTATAAAACCCTATATGATATTTGTGAAAGCATGCATGAATGAACCTAGGATGGAGTCTAGACCCTTGACTTGAGTATGTTGATAGAAATCTTGATGTGAGTATGAGGTTGAGGTAAATGAGATTGATGATCTATGAGTCCCCATAATTGAGTTCTCGAGTTCTATCTAAATGACTTTTTCTAAAATGATAATCTAAGTCCTTGAGTTCTTAAATGAGAATTGAGTTAATTGAGATGAGTTAAAGTCCCTGAAAATAATAGATGACTTTAGAGTTTGAGCAAATGAGATGATGAGAGTCTCCATGAGACTAATTGAGTTGATGAGTGCCTCCATGAGGCTACTTGAGACGAGGAAGAGTCTTATGAGCATTGAGTCTTGGGAGGAGTATCGAGCACCGAAATGGGTAAGAGTGAGTCACACTCACACTCATTAACTACGTCTCCAAGCATAGGATGTGGATTGAACCAGTGCTTCATGTGGTCCTCTCTTGAGGTAAAGTCCCTGAATGCAATAGAGGACTTGTTGTGCCCTATTTTTCTTGCAAAAAGATGAGAACCTGGACGACGTCGTGGCAAGGACTTTTTTGGGATTTGAAAATTTTGATTGAATAGTCACCAACTAATGAATTAAGGTGCATTAGGACACCATTCTAAGTATAAACTAAGTCTAAAGGTTTTGAGTCACTTGAGAATGAGTAAGGGTTTAAGTTACCTCGAAGGGAAGGCGTTAGGAATCCTTCGAGGTCCGCAAGTATGGGTCCCAGCTGTATCTCGCATTTATATTGGGGTTGCAAATAAAGGTCTGAGTTTAAAATTACTAAATTAATGCTAAGTGATAAGATAAGAAAAAAAATTAAGCAAATAAATAAATTAAATAATTAAATAACTAACTACCCTATATAACTTAAAAATAAACAGAAAGAGAACCTAATATAATCAATATTTAATTCCACTTGTATCAGTTTACTCCGCTTTATTTTCGAAAGACAAAATTTTTATTTTAGCTCGTGTTACTTATTTAAGCCTAAGGACAAAACCAAGGTTTGTTTTAACAAGAACGAGTATCAGATCATCATCTCCGAAGGTCCTATATATCCCTACCCCTCCTATGTTGATTTATTTATTTAACTTAAAGGCGCACTAAAGAAATAAAAAAAATCTAACATTTTCTTAAAGGGTGTAATGTCCCTCCTAATGTGCTAGGGGCATTGGACTCCTACTTTAGGGTGGTTCTAGACTAAAAGAAAAATCAAAGTTTCCTATAGGACTTCGCGTCAAATAAAACATAGAGGACTTCAATTAGCACATAAAGGTCCACGTAGCCTCCATACAAGTTAATATCTAGCATGTCTGAATACACACATAAGTAGTGCTAGTTTGTCGTGCTAGGTGTGTGCAAAAATAACATCTAACATTTTAAAACATGAAAAAAGATTTTTAGTTCTAAAATATTATCATATTGGAACTCATGGATATATGATCAGACATATCCTAAGACTTGCTAAAAAATAATTATATTATACATTTTACTAAAAATTGAGAAAACCCTATAGGCATGTGAAATTTCTAAAGATATTCCTTTTCTTTTTACATGTAAGAAAAATATTATTTCTTATAGGCATGATTTCTAACATGTGGAAAAAAAAATCAAACCCTAAAGACATGATTTCTACGAGAGGAATTTAAGCAAATTAACTTAACTTTAAAAAGTGAAAGACAATTTTATTTTATAGATTTCTATAGGCATGGTTTCTAAAAAAGAAAAAAAAAATATCATAAGGACATATAATGACATACTATTTCATTAAACCTATGGGCATGACTTCTAGGAAAGATATACATTCAAAACATGATTTCAAAAAAATAACAAATAACTTAAAAACAAGATTTCTATATAACATATGAAAAACACAAACAAGCAGAGCATACTTAACGTCCTATAGGCAAGATTGCTATTTAATATCTTAAAACATAAAGTTAAGTATCCCTAAACATGATTTCTAAAACAAGAACAAGATAAATTCTATATGTATAATTTCTAGATTAATAGACAAGTCCCAAAAGATGATATCAAAACATAATACAAACTTCAACCTATAGGCATGATATCTATAATTGTTTAACTTAATTCTCTTTTAGGTTATGCGCAAAAGACTTATTTTAAACAATTAAGTCCTAAAATTAAATTTGCCTAAGATTATTAGTCAAACAAAACAACACAGAAAAATAAGAAAAAAAAAAGAAAGGAAAAAAAATAATCATCACATATTTTCCCATCCCCCTTTATACTAGATCTCTAGTTTTTCATTATATTATTGTTACATCACTTTTTGCTGAAAAATAAAAATACAATGATGTAAGAATAAAACATCAACGTCGTCTTCCTCCCATCCCAGCCGACTCTTCACTATTCGCAGAAAAATAAAAATACAATGATGTAAGAATAAAACATCAACATCGTCTTCCTCCCATCCCAGGCGACTCTTCACTATTCCCAACTCAAGATCGGAAACCTGCTAAACGAACATAGAAAGAGTAGTGTACGAAAAGATAATAATATAATAAAAAAGAATCTTACCTGTCACGAAGAGAAATAACAAAATTTGTATAACAACCGAAAGCGTGAGATAACTAAAAAGAGGGAGAAAACAATATAAAGTTTTCTTCTTTTTTTTCGTGTAAAAGTATGAGAAGAGAATATGTGTTTTTTCTTAATCTTTCGAAGAGGATGAAACATGTATCTGAACAAAAGGGTTGAAGATTCTCCTCTTTGTGCAGTTGCCACTGATTCTCCTTAAGAGGGAATAGAAAAGATCATTTGAGAAGAAAGTCAAGAAATCAGCAAGGGGCCGTTGGAATAGTCTAAAAAGGGAAAAAAAAAACCTTTTTGATGGCTGATTTCATGAAAAAAATATGGAAAAAGGGAGTATGAAAATAAGGAAACGATCATTAGGAGAGCAATTTTTGGGGAGAAAATTATATTCTTCCATCTAGAGAAGATATATATTTAGGAGGATTTTTATCGAATATGGAAAAATTTGAGTAGTTTTTGAGATGAGGGTTTCTAGGAAACAATCTATCTACTTCCATGAGCTTAATGGTAAGGTCTGCGTACATTATACCTTCCCTAGAACCCACTTGTGGGATTCCACGGGGTATGTTGTTGTTGTTGTTTATGGAAAGATTTGAGTAAGTTTAAAATTTGAATTTTGAAATCAATGGAGTTAAAATAGAATTCTATCAAAATATATAAGATAAGTAACTGCTAAATTAATATATTACTAAATCACTTATATTTTACTGTAAAAGACAAACTAACATTATTTACAATAAAATAATAACAACTTATAAAATTTCTCGTTCAAACATTTATAAAATAAAAGATAAAATGCCATAAGTGAGTTGTTAATAGTAATAATAATAATAATAATAATAATAATAATAAT
>JAABOM020058738.1:0-13582 GCA_011800125.2 Solanum clarkiae
TGCCCTTATGGTGTAACATATTTTTCCTTCCACTCCAATTCATCAAGAAAACACTAGAAATTAGCAAAGCATTTATATATATAACACTTTCTTGAACGGTTGAAATTCTTGAGTATGAAAACAATGATGAAGTTGGAAATAGAAACTCCAGTGGTAATTTCTTATTGTAGTAGTCATGGAAAGAAAGAGCTTTCATGTGCGAAAAAAACTGTGAAAGAAAGTCCAGCAAAGATAAGGGTCATGAAGACATTTTGACTTCCAACAAACAGAAAGCTCTTTGCAAGCAATCAATAGACCTTTCTGTGTTTTTTGAGATTCAGTTTGCTATAATCATTTTTTGAATTGTTGGTGACTTGTTTGTACATGGTAAGCCAGATGCTAAATCGATTGTTGATTGATTGCAAGCCACATCTATCGATTCAACATCTGGCTTACAACTTACAAACAGGTGACCAACAATTGAGAAAATGATTATAGCGAATTGAATCCCAAACAA
Organism: Solanum clarkiae; assembly: GCA_011800125.2. NCBI lineage: Eukaryota > Viridiplantae > Streptophyta > Magnoliopsida > Solanales > Solanaceae > Solanum > Solanum clarkiae. The sequence continues at coordinate 497 of JAABOM020058738.1, forward strand.
CACAGAAAGGTCCATTGCTTGCTTGCAAAGAGCTTTTCGTTTGTTGGAGGTCAAAATGCCTTCACAACACCCATCTTTGGTGGACTTTCTTTTACTTTTTTTGACACGTGAAATCTCAATCATTCCATGACAACTACAATAAGATATTACCACTAGAGTTTCTGTTTCCAACTTCATCATTGTTTCCATACTCAAAAAGTTCAATTGTTGAAGAAAGTGTAATATGTACATATGCTTTGCTAATTTCTAGTGTTTTCTTGATGAATTGGAGCGGAAGGAATAATATGTTGCACCATAAAGGCACTACTAGTTTTTATTTAGTTTGTAATACTAATGCCTAATGGTCACCCCTATTTATACTAATGTAGGGGTGCTTCTAGATATTGTTCTACAAGATATATCCAGATATTATCTTCTAAACATTTTTAAAAATCTATATTATTCTATAATTTATTACAAATATTTTTCTAAAATATCTAATATGTACTCTAGAATATCTATATTTTCTAAATACAAATATCAAAGAAATTACTCCACAAAATTCTAGAATTTTCCAAAATATCTAGGATCTTTTGTACCACAAAAAAATATATTTAGCTTTCACACTCCCTCTTAAAGTGATTTTTTGGAAACTATCCTGCGCTTCTCGTGGAGGAACTCAAACAAAGCTTTGAGCCGCGCCTTGGTAAAATTCTCGACAGTTTCTTCCAGACTCCTCTTGCGTCTTAAAGTGAAGAAGATTCTTTATCAATAATTGATCCATGTGAATTATCTCCTGGTTGAGTTTTTGAGCTCCCCCTTTCTCTTAGCTCCTCAACAATTGCATTTTCAAGAGACACACCTGTGATGGAAAAGTTTGCAACTAGAGAGTTCAATAGTTTAGAACCCTCTTTTTTGAGTGTAACCCCCTGATATAAAAATAGTTTATCACTATTAACTCTAATGATCCAACTATCAATTTCCTGTGAAGCCTCGACATCATAATAGGATCTACGACCAGATCCAATAATATGTTTATCAGCTTCAGAGCTTTCAAAAATTATGTCATATCTCTCTCCATCTAAAACTTAGCCTTCAGATCAGTTTCTTGATCTGTTTGTTCTTCATCTTTTTCATTTGCTTCCAATATTTGATATAAGCCAACGATTAACTTTGATATGGTTGACGATTTATCAGAGATCTCAACATCTAATACATCTCCCTCAATGCTTTCTCCATTAATGTCACAACTAGTATATAGAGTTTCAGATACTACTTCATGAGGATCCACTTCTTTGATTTGTTCAATTACTATCGTATCATCAATATAAACATCTTCAAAAGTTTGTTGCTTCATACTGATGACATTAGTGTCTTTCTTCTCCACATGATCAATTGCAGTATATCTAGCTTCTCCACATGATCAATTGCAGTATATCTTGAATCCTTGATCCAATCTCTTTCAAGGTTGATAGAAACTATGGCATCTATTTCTCGAGCTTCAGCTAAGGAGGACTTTCCTTAATCGTTTTCTTCTTCTTCCTTTTCAATAGCTTTCTTAATTTGAGTCATATTGCTCTCCGTGGCTTGACAATATTTTTTTACGTGTCCTATATTGACACATCGATAGCATCTGAGCAGCTTCTTGCTATAATAATTAGAAGATTTTTCCTTCTTTCGAGGTGAGCTTGAACCAATCTGAGAATCAATCATGCAACATATCTCTTTCTTTTTTTTTTTTAAAAGTTCCTCTTTTTGGCTACAAGAGCATTTCCTTCCCATTTGATTAACAAATATAATCTCTACTTGGCATTTAGTCAACTCTGGTTGCTAAGTTATTCTGAACAAACGGAATGAACTACTGTATAAATGCCAGTTGTACACCCCCGTTAGGGATTCTTCAAACACCTATTTAAAAATTGAGCTCTGTTTCTCCACTGGTAGAGCTTGGAGATGATTCCATTTATCTGCAGCATTTACACATAGGAAGCGCCTCTGATCAAAATCAAAGGATGTGAAAGATTCCCTGATAACTCTCCACTTCTTAGACAAAATACTAGTTCTTGCTAAATCTTCTGGCCAGCGGAGAAGACAGAGGATGTGATATAAAATGTGTTCAGGCAACTCAGAGATGCTATCCGCATTAACTGTTCTTTCATCTGTGTTAGTGATCTCTGTCATCTTTCCTTTTTTTCTATTGAACTTTATCTGTGTCCTGCCTTTTTGTTTTGTTGTCTCTCTTTCACTATTTCCACATTGGCCTTTTGCCGTCGAATCTTAAGTAGTTTCCATCTGCTTTTGCTCTGTAATGCAAATTGGGATTAGGTGTTACCATTTGCTTTCTTATGAAAAGATATTGGCTCCATCCCATTTTATATAAGAAAGAAAATAGTACCACCTAATCCAACTTTGCATTACAGAGCAAAAACAGATGGAAACGACATATGATTCAATTGCAAAAAGACCAATGTGAAAATAGTAAAAGATAGACAAGGAAACGAAAAGGCAGGATACGGACAAAGTTCAATAGAAAAAAGGGAAAGATGATAGAGATCACTAATACAGATGAAAGAGCAGTTAATACGGACAGGATCTATGAGTTGCCTGAATACATTTTACATCACATCCTCTGTCTTCTCCGCTGACCAGCAGATTTAGCAAGAACTAGTATTTTGTCTGAGAAGTGGAAACTCATTTAGGAATCTTTGACATCCTTTGATTTTGATCAAAGGCAGTATGTGTAAATGATGCAGATAAATGGGATCATCTCCAACCTCTACAAGTGGAGAAACAGAGCTCAATTTTTAAACAGGTTTTTGCGGAATCCCTGGGTTGTAGAGCTGCCATTTATACAGAAGTTCATTTTGTTTTTTGAGAATACCTTAGCAACCATAGTTGACCAGATGCCAAGTAGAGAATATATTTGTTAATGAAGGGGAAGGAAATGCTCTTATAGCCAACAGGAGAAATTTTAACGAAAAAGCTAGAGATATGTTGCATGATTGATTCTCAGATGGTTCAAGCTCACCTGGAAAGGAGGAGGAACCTTCTATTATTATAGCAAGAAGTCACTCAGATGGTGCCAATGTGGAAATATAGGACACATAAAAAAGATATTGTCGAGGCGAGAAGAGCAATATGACTCAAATTGAGAAAGCTATTGAAAACGAAGAAGAAGAAAAAGATTAGGGAAAGTGCTTCTTAGCTAAGGCTCAAGAAATAGATTCATGGTTTTTACCAAGCTTGAAAGAGGATTCAAGATATAATGAAGTTGATCACATGGAGAACAAAGACACTGATGTCATTAGTATGAAGCAAGAAACTTTTGAAGATGTTTCTACTGATGATACGACAGTTATTAAAGAAATCAAAGAAGTGGATTCTCATGAAGTAGTATCTGAAACTATATATACTAGTGGTGCCGTTAATGGAGAAATGAGGGAGATGTATCAGAAGTGGAAGTCTCTGATAAATCGTCAGCCATATCAAAGTCAATCGTTGGCTTATATCAAATATTGGAAGCAAATAAGAAACTGATCTCAAAGGCCAAGTTTTAGATGGAGACAGAAATGACATAATTTTTGAATGCTCTGAATTAAGCTGAAAAGCATGTTATTAGATCTGGTGGTAGATCCTATTATGATGTTGAGGCTTTGCAGGAAATTGATGGTTGGATCATTAGAGTTAATAGTGATAAACCATCTTTATCTCATAGATTTACACTCGAAAAAGAGGGTTCTAAACTATTGAACTCTCTAGTTTCAAAATTTTCCATTACAGGTGTGTCTCTATAATATACAATTGTCAATGAGCTAAGACAAAGAGGGAGCTGAAAAATTCAACTAGGTGATAATTCACTTCGATCAATTATCTATAAAGAATCTTCTTCACTTAAAGAAGCAAGAGAAGTCCGGAAGAAACTATCAAGAATTTTACCAAGACATGGCTCAAAGCTTCGTTTGAGTTCCTCCACGACAAGCGTGGGATAGTTTCTAAAAAATCACTTTAGGGGGAGTGTGAAAAGTAAAGATTTTTTTGTGGTACAAAAGATCCTGGATATTTTATAGAATTTTAGAATTTTGTAGAGTAGTATCTTTGATATTTGTATTTAGGAAAAATATAGATATTCTAGAGTATTAAATATTTTAGAAAGATATTTGTAGTAAATTATAGAATATTCTAGATTTTTGTTAGATATTTGGAAGATAACTTCGAGATATTTCTTGTAGAACAAAATCTAGAAGCATCCCTTCACAAATATAAATAGGGATGACTATTAGACATTTGTAAACAACAACCCAAACCAAAAGTTGAATCTAATTGAAGTAGTCTACTCTCATAACAAAACTTTCTCTTTTTTAGTTGAATCTTCCGATCTTACTTAACGATCTCGAGCTTTCAGAAGGTCTTTTGGTTACAATTTTCTTCTGCTATATTTCTCTACAGAGACCATGTATCATATCACAGTTTTTTTATTGATTCAATCACCAATTAAACTTGTGGTCGGGGGACATAAACTAATTAAAAGCTCCAAGAAGGAGCTCATAACTTACAAAAATACTAAGAATATATGAAGCTAGAGTATTTAGTAAATAATAGGACAAATTAAAGCTCCATGAAGTTTTTTAATACCTAACATATACACAATTCACTACAACACAATGTATCTATAGGTACAAAATTTATGCTATGAATTCAAAAATCATAGCTACTACCTAATAATAGCCACAAAATTTTAAATTTCATAACTTTCTGCAAATTCATAAAAATTTTCTGCGACAAAATTAAAATTGATGAAGCTAATTCTTTACTTTTGCATTAAATTGCTAATAATCGTGGCAATACTTGTTTAATAGCTACAACTTTGTTGCTACAATAAAAGTTTATAGCTAATCATATGTTTTTGCAACGTGATAAAGGTTATTGTAGCAATTATAATCTTTTAACCACTAGAAATTATTTGAAACAAAACATGGTAGCTAAATAATATATTTTGCTTTGAGTTATAAGGAATTGTGGCAATAATTAGATGATATAGCTATAGTTTTTTCCTATAGTAAAGTTTTGTAACTAATTATTAACTAAGACCTGATTGGAAAGTATTTGCTCTAACTTGGATTTCATAAATCTAAGTCAATAATTAAATGAAACTAAATAAAAAGTGGACAAACTCATAATATAAAAGAAATATACCATTACTATGGCATTGAGAGTTAATAATCCAAAAGAAAGTTGCAAATTATTTATCACTTGATGAGAATAAAAAAATACACAACCATGGCCACCTAACGTACATTAATCTGACATGGTAAGCAAGCTTAAGTCGAGAACTTGGCCTAATGCCTAGAATATAATCTGCCCGTTGGTATTTGCGATCAATTGTCTACTCAGTTGCTGAGGGATCAACAAGTTGAGTACCCTTGGGAACATCGTCACAACTCTTAGACTCAAGGTTTTCCTTTTTAGGAATGAAGCTACTCACAACCACTAACCTGTTAGTGAATTGAAAATCATTAACAAGTACAAAATATATACTCAAACATGAACATTCTAAGGCTTCGATTTCGTAATAAGAGAGAATTAAGCATGTGTTGTGCCAATTATGCATACAACCAAATTCAAAAATTGAATCCTATCACAAACAAAAGCCTCCTGCTTATGTGAGTAATATAGGTGTGGGATGATTATTCACAGAATTTTGAGTCATTCACTATTCAGAGAAGAAAAAAATGAACTCAAGGACAAAATGTAGTTAGAATAACACCCGTACTGGAGTAGCAGCTATGAGCATTCCAGTAACATAACCTCCATAAACACTATGATCTGGCATAGATAGTAATATGTTAAGACTGGTTCTTGTACTATTTTTTGATGGCATGAACCACCCTCTCAATGAAAGCATGGCAAACAGACCCTGCATATAAATAATAAAAGAATTGCTTGATGATCAATAACAAATAGAATGCTAGAAGACAATCAATGTACACTTGATTATTACCTTTATCAAATTCAACCATTAGTATAAATAAGAAACTCCACAACATTTTCAATAGACGTACATCCAACTAAATGTCCAAATTTTTTTGCAATATGGGCACAAACTTTTAAAGTACATTCATCATATTTATGACTAAAATATTTCTGAAAGAAAAAAGGAGTAAAGGCGAGAAATTAAAATAATATATTCTAACTGACTATCCTAAAAAGAGAAGCTAGAAGCCCATATTTTGTCTGCCAAATCCAATAACTTTTGGTGAAATAGTGTGTTAAGTTAAGAACACAATTATTAAGATTTAAAATTACCACCATAAAATCAAGAACTCATAAATTTGTCTGCAAATGAATTGATCAAGCAAACCCTAAAAATCTAACTAAATGTAAATATGTCTGAATTACCTAATTTAATTAAACAAAGTATTTAGTAATTAATATGTAATCATTCAAGTTTAAATCTTAATGCTAAATTAAGACTAAAATTCATCAGCATCCAACTTTTAAAGTATATTCAACATACTTATGACTAACACATTTCTAAAAGGAATAAGGGGAAGAACTAAAATAATATATTCGAACTGACTATCGATCAAAAAAAGCAAAGCTAGAAGCCCATATTTTGTCCGCAAAATCCAATAGCTTTTGGTGAAATATTGTGTTAAGTTTGTCCACTAGGCTAAGTCATGATAAAACATGCCCTCATGGAATACATAGTTTTGATAGTTTTGGTAGAAGAAGCAAACACCTAATTGTTCAGGTAAAAAAATTTGTAATCATGTCAAGGCTCTAGACTCATCTCCTAGGTTCATTCATGCAATTTTTTTATTAATTAATATATAAGGTTTATGAACTAATTTATGTAAAAAAATTTGTTCAATAAATGAAGTTCATGATGAGTCTAGCCCTGAAACAATAGGACTTAATATGTTAATGTCCGGATCCCCTGTGGATTCTAGGCGTTCCTTATCTAACAAGTATGGAACGATTGTGGCAACATCAGCGGGACCGTTGTACAATCTTTGGCTCATAAGTGATTGTTGTCTGATAAGAGAGACTCCCAAAAGTTTCCACCTTGAGTACTCTGAGTTGAGTTGAGTTAATTGATGATGTATGATTAGTTGATGGGTCACTTATCTACTCTTTATTCTCCCTTTAGATAGACATTTGACATTCTAATTTAGTATTATTTTGAGTTGATGTTGTTTCTATATATTCTACCTATTTCAGTTTTATTCAGCTATTTTACATACCAGTACGTTGCACGTACTGACGTCCCTTTTTGGACTGCATCATTCTATGATGTAGAGGCAGATACTAGAGATCGTCAATAGGCGCACCGTTGAGGATCTGAGCATTTCAGTTGAGTTGGTGAGCCTCCTTTACTTCGAAGGGTCATTGCATTTATTTTCTTCTTTCCATTAGAGTTAGTCCTTGAGTTACCGTTATTTTATTTTGAGATAGTCATGTTCTGTCATTGGCACCATATGACAGAGATAGAGGCTTCATAGACTAGAGTTAGAGTATTGATGTTGAGACTTAATCAGCTAGTTCCATCCTACTATCTTTTATTTAATAAAATAACTTTTGACACATTAGATGTTCCCATTTATCTTCTTTAGTCTTCCGCTAAATTTTTTGAGTTATTTTGACTTAATGATGTGATGAGGCAAAGTGATTTGCTTGGGGACTAGCAATAGTCTTTGAGCACTGGCCACATCTAGGGTACCCTCCTGGGGCATGACAAACTTGATATCAGAACATAGAGTATAAGTATCCTATGGAGTCTATAAAACCATGTCAAGTAGAGTATTGTTTAAAGGTGTGTTGTCAATCACACTTCATAAACAAGAGGCTATAGGACATTAGAAATTGTTACACTTCTTTCTTATTCCAATTCGTGCGATAAAGTTAAACTTTATGAAAACTCTTTTCTAATTTGTCTCTATGCGTTGTAGAGTTGTGATCATGCCTCCAAGAAGAGTTGTCAGAGGAAGAGGGGGTCTTGCTAGACAGAATGCTAACCAACCTGAGCCCCAAGATCATGACAAACCCATAGACCCAGCTATCCCTGCTGAGCAGTCCCCATAAGCTGAAGTCTCGAATGTTGAGCTTCGCCAAGCTATCCAGACTTTAGCCCAAGTTGTTACAACACCTTCTACTGGACAAAGAGTGGGTATACAATATGCTACAACTACATCCAGGTTTAGTGAGTTCTTGAGGATACACCCACCTGAGTTCATAGGGTCTACACCTAAAGAAGACCCAAAAAACTACATTGATGAACTTCTGAAGGTGTTCCAAGTGATGCATGTGGCTGATGCTGATAGAGTTTAACTAGTTGCTTACCAACTCAAGGGCATGGATAGATTATGGTTCAACTATTGGAAGAATGGTAGAGGATAGGAAGCCCCATTACTAGCTTGGGCAGTGTTCGAGGAAGCTTTCTCGAGGCTTATTTCCAAGAGAACAGAGGGAGGCCAAGGTAAGAGAGTTCTTGAATCTAAAACACGGCTCCATGACTGTGCAAAAGTATGGACTTAAGTTCACCTAACTATTTCGCTATGCTCCGGATATGGTTGTTGACATGAGGGGGAGAATTGGGATGTACGTTGATCGGCTGCACAAAGAGCCAAGGAAAGATGGGAGAGGATTTATGCTAGTGAGTGACATGGACATCGAGAGGCTGATGACTTATGTGCAACAAGTTTATGAGGAGAGGTAGCATGATAGAGAGAAGTTCAAAAGTAAGAAAGCAAAGACATTTAGCCACGAGTCGGTAAGAAAAAGAATGGGAACAGGAGCCATCTTCAAACGGGGCCTTCATCTACTAGTGCGCCCGCACCCAAGAATTAATATGGGTCTCATAATTTTAGAGCTCAGGGATCTCAATCACAAGTAAGTGTAGACCTGATCTTCCTAAGGCAAGACATGTCGTGGCACGTGTGGCAAGTTTCACTTAGGAGAATGTCACCTATCTTTTGTGATCCTCCCCTCATTAATGAGTCTATCTTAATTTGATTGAGTCGGTGGTGATTGTACCCTTTCCATCCACCATAGAGGTACCATATTTGATCTGTTTGGGTTGAATGTGAATAATTCTGATGTCATCTTACGCACGGACTGGCCTTAGGCTTGTTATGCCATTGTGAATGGTAGGAGTTAGAGTATAAAGTTTTAGATGTATAATCGTGATCATTCTTGCATGGAGAGGTAATAGATGTAGGTTTTGCCAAAGGGGGAGATTATAAGTTCCTTCGGGCCCAAATAATGATGTTGATAGTAGTAGACTGAGAGTGAGGGTAGAGGAGAAGTGAATGTATCCTTATAGGGATAATGGTGTTGTATTTGTGTCATATATGGGTAGAGATAGGGAAGGGGGGAGATGAGACTTTGTTATGTGCAATAGATAGGTAAGAGTAAATTAGAGTGTTTCCAAATAAGAATATAGTGGTGTGTCCTTGAGTGAGAGCTCATTCAGTGGTGGAGGTAGAAGTAATAAGTAAGCTTGAAAACACTTAGATACAGTTGAAGTGGTTAGTGTAATAGGCTTGAATGCCTGATTGTTATTGTGTGAGTAATAGAGATAACTTATTAAAGATCTTGTGGTAGGGGTTTCGAGCAAGAGTATAGAAGTAGTAGAGAGGACTAATGATCTTATAATGAAACCCCCTGAGAAAGCATAGAGCTGAGTATTGAGGATTAGCTTGTACGAATATGATCATCTTAAAGACGACACCTTGAGGCTTAGAATTAGGTTTGAACGGAATAAGAGGATGTTAAGTGCAGATTTGAACAAACGCTACGAGCTTACATTGATGGAGTAGATTGCCATGAAAAGGAGCACAATTGAGGTGGGGAGTTGAGCTTGAGAGTTTCCACAGAGTCTTGTACATCGCGATGGTCCCATTCTCGATTAGAGTTGATGGCTTCCTTCCTGAGTTCAAAAACTGATTATCGAGACAGTTAAATGATTCGAATTGATTGAGTTTCAATGTTCTATTTGTGCCTGATGAAGGTAATGTTCTCACCCTTGACTTAATTGATATTCTTATTCTTGATGAGTTGATGTGTCTATTCCTGAGTTTGAGTAGAATTTGTTGAGGATGATGAGGAGTCGAGAGTTTGAGTTGTTGAGCGAGTATTGATACGAGTCTTGAGTATATTCATGCCTTGATATCCACCTTTACTCATCATTCGAAGATGAATGATCCCAAGGGGGAGACAATGTAATGCCTAATAAAATTTTCAAAGTACCCTAGAGAAGAGATATATGCACAACACGTTTTCTCATGCTTCGATGCAAAATCTGAGGTCAGATATGCGATCAGCATGAAAAATTAAGTGAAAAAATGGTCTCAGTTGATTTTTAGAGCAACCGGATCAAAAGAAAATTTTTCTTTACGAAAATGATTCCCAATAAGGGTGCACGACAGGTGTGCGATGCGCACCTGCCACGAACCAATACTTAATTTTGTTCTAAAAATTTTCTACTGGACTAGAAACCTCGTTCGAAGAATTTTCGATGAAAAAACCCAAAATTTGACACTATCCGTGGACCCAATGCCCCGAGATGGACTTTTTTTGAATTTCGTGAGGGGCATTCCAAACCTTTCCATACCCATCCTGGACTTAAAACATGATCAAAATGGGTCATTTTAAGCATAAAAAGGGTTTTAAACCCCATTCTAAGTTCTTTCTAAGTCCTTGAAAAAGACTACGCGAAGGAGGAGAGAAGAGTAGCGTAAAATTGAGGATTTCAAGGAGAATTCTTGAGGATCACTGTCAAAAGCTTCATACCAGGTATGTAAGGTTAAACTAAAGCATGAGATTATTCTCCCGTGTGCCCCATAGATGGTAATAGAGGAGTTGAGGGTTCATGAATTCCCATACATATTTTCTTGAAATACTTTCTTAATTATTTTCTTGAAAATTTTATCTATTATATGTATTTTCATATGTTGATGATCATCATAAACTTGTTTCTTGAATTGAGTTCTTTTCATGAGATATTGTATAAACCATATATGTAAAATTGTGAAAGCATGCATAATGAACCTAGGGGTGGAGTCTAGAGCCTTGGTTTGAGTATGTTGTTTGAAGTCTTGATGTGAGTACAAGGTTGAGTTAATTGAGCTTGATGATCCTTTGAGTCTTCATAATTGAATTCTTGAGTTCTATCTAAATGACTTCTCTAAATGATGATCTGAGTCTTTGAGTTCTTAAATGAGAATTGAATTAACTAAGATGGGTCAAAGTCCCTGAAAATAATAGTGGACTTAGAGTTTGAGTTAATGAGATAACGAGAGTCTCTACAAGGCTACCTTGAGGTAATTGAGTTGTGATGAAGAGTCTTATGAGCATTGAGTCTTGGGAGGAGTATCGAGCACCAAAATGAGTAAAAGTAAGAGCAAGTCCAACTTGCACTCATTAACTATGTTGCCAAGCGCAGGAGTGGGCTAAGTTCCATTAGAGTCAAACAAGTTCCTATCTTGAGGGCTAAGTTCCATTAGAGTCGGAGAAGTTCTCACCTAGAGGGCTAAGCTCCGTTAGAGTCAGACAAGTTCTCATCCTAAGGATTAAATTCCGTTAGAGTCGTATAGGTCCTCACCTCATTGTCCTGAAACAATAGGACTTAATATGTTAATTGTCCGGATCCCTTGTGGATTCTAGCCGTTCCTTACCTGGCAAGTACCAAACAGCTATGGCAACATCAGCGAGATTGATGTACAATCACTGGCTCATAAGTAATTGTTATCAGATAAGAGAAACTCCCAAAAGTTCCCACCTTGAGTGCTCTGAGTTTAGTTGAGTTCCATTAAGTTGAGTTGAGTTGATTTATGAGGTTTGATTGGTTGATGGGTCACTTGTCTACTCTTTATTCTTTCTTTAGATAGACATTTGACATTCTGATTGAGTATTATTTTGAGTTGATGTTGTTTCTATATTATTCTACCTGTTTCTGTTTCATTGAGCTATTTTACATATCAGTACATTCCACGCACTGATGTCCCTTTTGGACTGAATCATTTTATGATGCAGAGGCAGGTACTAGAGAACGTCAACAGGTGCACCATTGAGGATCTGAGTATTTCAGCTAAGTTGGTGAGCCTCTTTTACTTCAGAGGGTCATTGCATTTATTTTCATCTTCCATTAGAGTTAGACTTTGAGATAGCTTTATATTAAGGTAGTCATGGGTCTGTCATTGGCACCATATGATAGTGATAGAGGCTTCATAGACTAGAGTAGGAGTATTGATATTGAGACTTAATGGGCTAGTTCCTTCCTACTAGCCCTTTTATTTAACTAGATTTATTTCACGTGCGTTGCACGTGCAACCATAGTCTAATGTTTATGCTGTGGTCCGTAGGTTTGTAAATTACACTTCATTGTGCCAGAGTAATTAACTATCATACATGTTTTGTTCCTTGGTAACTATCATACATGTTTTGTTCCTTGGTTGTAGGGAAGGAATTTAAGAAAACCTTATTTAAAGATTCTTATTAGTTTGTCCATGAAATTGTCGTAAAATTCCCATGAAAATCAATATATTTGCATTCAACATTTGTACGGTGGCTCTGTTCCCTTAAAAAAGAGTAGAAGTTCCTTCTCTTTCAATAGTGTTACCACAATGCAAAATGTCTTCATACTGCCTTACTGAACCCTGAACCATCAATCTAGTTTTTATAACATCAAGAGGAGTAGTTGTCATTGCACTGCAAAGGCACCAATTATTGCATTCTCGGAATCTTTAAGGTCCCTTTTTGCAGCTAACTTATACCCCATCCGCATCTGTTCATATAAACAGAACTGGATAGCATCAAATGGAAAGTCTCGCAGTAGAAAAGAACCATACCCAGCATAAACTATCCAACAATTTTCTCTTTGCAGGTGCATATACACCAATAAATATTGTTGATGCTGGTAAGACTCCAACAATATTTCCAGCCAATCCTGAATAAAAGACCTTTCAAAATGATTGTCCCCCACCATGAACTGCTTGAAGTCGAGTTTTAATTGTATCAATTGGATACACACCATGTTAGGTAGTGGAGCCTGATAATATATTTAGTTCAACCTCCGCGGTGAGGTTGCCGGGGGGTGTGGGGGGCGAG
>JAABOM020058739.1:0-13578 GCA_011800125.2 Solanum clarkiae
GGGCTGGTTATTGTCTTCTTTTAAAGCCTTAGTTTGGCCGACTTACTCTTGACCATTTGACCATATTAAGCCACACATTATAATCTACTTTTCCAGAAGCTTGTCCATTAAATTTGGGCCAAAATGGATCTCTAACTTGATGGACTTGGGCTGCCAAATTTTCAGCTTCTTGTTCCCTTAGTTTGGGCCCAATTTTGTTAAGTCTTTTGCATTGTCTTTGGGCCATTTTAATATTCTCATTTGTCTGATCATATGGCCCAATTATGATACTAAAACATGGGCCAAAGGTACACCCTTAACACGGACTTTATTCGTAATTGAACTTGGACAAATTCGACGTCGAGCCTCATCTCCATTTAACTAACCAACTTAAGCTAAGCAAGTAGGTGACTCACCTACTTGCTTACTAAGTCCCACAAGCACCTCAACTATTTTATTTCATTTAAGGCCATAAATTCCTTAATTCAAAACAAGACATATATACCCTCAATCCCCTTAAGCGTTAGACGCACATACAACCCATTAACACGAGATTCAAGCACTTCTAAAATTTAGCGTCTATTGGTCCAAATCATGTCATGTTTCATTTGCGTTGTACTAGTATTGTAAGGTGTGGGGTGTTACATAGTGATCTATCCTAATATAAATTTATTTTAATTACATGAAATTTATGATATTTCCATGAATTCTCTTGAAATTATATTTAAGGATCATGACTCTATAATAGGTCTTGCTCATTTCTCATCAAATTACATAAATTACTCTTTAGTTATGATCTATTTTCTCAATTAAGCAAGGATTATTATCAAATTATATGATTTTACATGATTGTAGTTCAATTGACTATGAACCTATGCTATGCCCTAATTTCATATGATTAAGTTATGATTGCATGAATGTGATTTTAAGTATGAAACTATGATTTCATGATAATAATATGGTAATAGAGTGACTTAGGACCCTAATCATAATGAAATGATGATAAGATGGGGAGTATATCCACAATACATGCAAAGTTACATAGATTGATTGTTCCTATGATATGATGAGGTAATGACGTCTATTTAACAAGCCATGAAAATATGACACTGATAAAGTATAAATTATTTTGAAAGCTATGTATATTCGTGATTATGCATTCTATGGATTTGATTTAACACAGAATGATCTTGGGGAAGGGGGGACTATCTCCAAGGATCCTCATATAAATCCTCAAGTCTCACAACTACAAACCATCATAGGATGATGTTGATGTTTATATGCCTATAATTTTTTCTAATAGATCCATATAGCTTAATAATAGACACATCGTTGATAGAGATAAAAGGTGGGGTCATATGATGGGTTCTTATTGTACTAGGATAGAGACAATAGCGTAGGGTTCGGGTTGGGTATACCCTGGCAAAGAAAAGTCCTCTTTTGCTCGGTGTAGAGCGAACATCGGGATTTCATGTAATATTCCATGGTCTTATTCCCACATTGGTATGTCTATTAGGCTATAAAATTGTATGATGCTTGTTCATATGATTTTAAAGGTGCATTGATTAATGCATATCTTCTTCTTATTCTATTGCAATTTATATTTATATTTTTATTATGTACGATATTTATTGATGCATTCTAGGCATACATACTTAGTATATTTCAATGAACTAACACATAGTCTTACCTATATGATATCACCATGTAGGGATGGATGATGATTCTATTCTTCACTATTGTGGCTAGCTTTTGGTGTTTTTACTGAAGATTAGTGAATTCTCATGCTTTAGGGATAAGTCCTTATGTTTCTTGCTTATATTGATGTTTCTACGACTTTTGTACTTTCAGATGTTGAGGTTGATCTAGTGAAGTTATGTCATTGTTGCCACAAAGATCAAGTATGTAGAGGCATGTATTGGACTAAAACTGTTGTAATTTACCCTAAAGGGAAACATTTGGCTCTTATGATGCTATGTTCTGTTTGCTTACTCTTATATATGCTTATTTATCTTATGCATGCTTATGATATAAACAAGAGGCTTAGATGGGGTTCCTTTAGGTGTCACGTTCACTGAGTCATAGCTAGGCCAAGGTTTGAGCCATGGAACAAAATTTGGTTATGCCCAAATTCCGCCTCCCAGTTGAAGCGTAAGCAGTCATTGTCCAATGTAGAACCTAAATTTGGTTAGGATTAATCCCACAAGGAATAATGTTTAGACTTGAATTAGTCAGGGTGAATTTAAGTTATTAATCATCTTTTTTCTATGGGGTATTTATGATTGAAGAAAATAATAGATAAAACATGTTATAATTTCAAACTATATGCAAGTATTACCAAACCAATGAGAGAATGGAACTAGGGTATTATAGAACACATAAATTCATAATCCAGTATAACCTCATAATGGTAATATTTTCTAGTGTGTAACATGTATACCCAGTAAGCTATGTTTACCTAAGTTCTTGGGACAACAAAATAGATTAATTTCACCACATAACTTGAGACGCATATGGGTGTATGCATTATTAACCCTTACCATAGTTCCTAAATTAGTTATCCCTTCGGTCGTTCAAGCTAATTAGATGAGTGTAATCATGTCAAACCTCTATTATTTAGTCCTTTTCCCATTCATTAACCCCATGGTTCAGCAAGTAAGAATAAGGCGAGTACGAACATAGGCCTCTGTTAAAAAGCAATCAAAGCAAAGAGATAAATAATCATTCATGTATATTTCCAAGAATTACAAATTATTTGATTTTACTTTGTTAATTCGACATGTTTCCTACTGATTTCACCTAAACTACATCTCCTTTTTAAAGGTATAAGCAGTCATTGTCAAAATATATAACCTAACCAAGGTTAGGGTCAAACCCAAAGGGAATAGGATCTACAGCTGGAATAATTATGAGCAAGTCAAATGAATTAACCTACTTATCTCCAAAAGGGGGGTTTGTAATTGTAGAAAATAAACTTCAATTAGAAACAAGTGTTGTGAAATCAGTGAGAAAAGTAACTAGGGGATTATGTTCTCCATGAATTCCTAACTTAGTATCCACAAATAATCATAATCTTTTCTAGGGTGTAGCATGTAGAACAGTATGTTAAGTTTACCAAACCCTTTGATCCAAGCGAGAGGCACATTTTACTATGTGATTTAATCCATCCCTACGGTGTGACATTACTAACCCTTACTTTTTTTCCAGTTCAACCTCCTCTTGATCTAGTTTGATTGATTAGATGAGAGGGGTCACATCGAATCCTATTAATTAATCACTTTTTCTGTTCATTACTACCTTGATCCTGTCAGTATGAATTAGATGGTTCTTGGCCACCGTAAAAAACATTCATAAAAAAGAGAATCAATTAACACATACATGCACACTTTTCAACAAATACGAATTATCCGGTTTTACATTATTAGTTCTTCATAGTTCCCACAAGCTTAGTTGTGGATTTAGTTGTGCATACACATTGTAGATGAAAGAATCATGGTATTGAATAGCATAATTGAACAATTACAATGATAAAATTCAGAACAATAAATCCAAAATTCTCCACAAGAAATCACAATAAAATATTTTCAATACAAATAACTAAATATGAAGTCACAAAAGTGTTTCTCAGTCCTCTCATGCGTCTCTATATCCAAAAGACCTAAAAACTATTTATAATAATTAAAATACAAATCCAAAATGAAATAGGAAAATTAGATTTTGCAGCTTCTGCGGTTTGGGTATGGGCCATATAAGTGGAACGACCCTAGAAAGTGCTCGAAAATGTGCCTCAAAAGTGCCCGAAATTGTAATTTTCATATATGTCAAAATTCATGCATGATATTAAAAATCAGACTTCATATTATTGATCAGGGGGTCAAATAGAGTTAAGAATGGGTCAAACCCCAATTTAAGAGCAACCATATCAAAATTTGGAAATTGCAAAACGCGATTTCTAGAGAGGTTTTCCTGCCCCTGGCACGATGCACCAACAGCATGCCACACTGTATTTTGTACACTGTTTTTCTACTTCAGTCCAAGACTTTTGAGTCTTTGGCTTAACTTTTCCCAAATGAGAAAATACCTATACTTAACCGTATTTCACCCTCATATCATTCAGAACATTCCCCAATATTCATTCAAACACAGCCAAATATTTTATTCCTAAATTAAACTCTCAAAACTCATTTGGATCTCAAGGTTCTAATTCAATCTTCAAGTCTGCATCTCCAATATTCATCAAGCTATTCGCCAAAGCTAAGGTATGTGGGTTTCTTTTATGGGTTCCTTTCACCCATGATGTCCAAGCTTCCTTTTACCTAAAATTGTATGATTTAAAGATGATTTACTCATAGGTCTTACTTATTATGAATTTCACTGCACATTATGTTGGGGTTTATGAAATTGTGAATACTTTAGTATGTTTTGTGCTATGAATCTAAAATCTAATGTGATATTTGATGAAGGGTTTTGATGTATATATTGCTTTAGTGTGTTATCAAGTATCTATTGATGGTTTTACAATGAATTTTCTAGCATGATTCCACTCTTGAGTTGTATGGTTTTACACTAGCATTACACACCCATCAAGTGTTTGATAAAATGTCTGATTATTGTTTCATAAGGAATTGAAGGTCCAATGCTTGTCTTATGAGTTGAATGACTATATGATGATGAAAGGAACATGTGTATAAGCTGATAAAATGAATGCATACGTATATGATATTATTTCTATTGTGTTGAAGATGACCAAGCCTCACTCGGAAGGTTGTAGGCCTGAGTAACCTTGTTGAGGGATTTGTAAATGGATCACCTCGCTTGGGGGTGGAAGGCCTATGCAAGCTTGTCGTGGGGTTTGTACCTTGATAACCTTCTCATAAAGGGGTTTGTACCTCATGCGCCTCTCCAAGGAGGTGGTAGGCCTTGGAATGCACTAATAAGTGGTCATTCCCTACACTGGTATTATGTTTTGTATATAAGCATGAATTTTACTTCCAGCATCATTCATACATGCCATATTTCTATAACATATTCATTGCCTATGTTATACATTTTGTTTATGGAGTTTATCAATTGTTGTATTGCATTCTACATACTTAGGACATTCAAACTTACTAACGCATACTCTATTCCTACATGATGTCACCATGTATGAACTGGAGCCTAACTTGAACATCCTCCACCACGTGGCTAGTACGATTTCTACCGAGCTTGTTGGTGATTCTTTTTTCTCAGGGACGATATTTATGATCTTATGCTATGTTCTAAGACTATCTTTCTTTTATGTATGTATTGACTATGAGGGTGATCTCGGTTGCTTGTCTTGGCCCTCGCTCTTATCCATGTAGCAGAGGTGTTGTTGGACATGATATGTATATATGCTATGAGCCTTGACTCTATTACTTCTTAATGTTTATGAAATGAAGGTTCTCCCTTATCCACGATTATCCCTATTTATTTTCTCTTGTTGTTGATTGCTTGCTTTCGTGACCAAGGATATGTAATGATATGTTAAGAGCCTTGCTTGGGGACACTTGGGGTTCCCATGCGCCATGTAAGCTCTAGGCCTTAGGCTTGAGTCATGACAAACATGGTATTAGAGCACTAGATTGTTAGATCCTCGGAGTTTTGCATTTATTGTCTATTTCCTTTCATTTTAATTGGGGTTTTGCATGTACTATTTATTTTCTTTTATTTCTACCAAAACCCACCTACAATCACGATCTCGACTAAGGTAGTGACGAATAGGAAAAGGGAAGTCAATGATAGGATTTAATTGATGTGTTCTCATCTAATCAACCAAACTTGACCAAGGGGAGGTTGACTGGGACAATAGGTAACGATTAGTTGGCACACCATGGTAGCCGACCAAGCACCATGGTGAAATTTGACCTTTACTTTCACAAGAGGGCTGGAATAACTTAAGCTACTATCCTATATGCAAAACTTCAGTTATAGTTATTTTGTCTAGGTTAATTGAGTCACTGAACCATGGGAAACACAATTTCTAAGTTGTCCCTAAAATTAAATTTTTTCCCGCGTCGTAGTATAATGTTTATTTTCATTTTGTTTTTGAATCACAACCCCTGCCCCCATTTATAGATTTCAGCTATAGATACTCGAATCGATTGATAGTGAAATCTTGCACTCAAACTCTGCATTCCCTGTGGATTTGACCCTAACTTTTTGTTAGGTTAATTGCTGACAGCGATCTCTTCCTTATCAGAGTGTGAATATCATCAGAAGGCCAAAGCCCATAACTATTATGTTGCAGCTAGTGGATCGGTCATTAGCAAGGATAGATGGAGTGATGGTGGACATCTTAGTCCAAGTGGGGTCTCTCATCTTCCCCGTGGACTTTGTTATCCAAGATTTTGAGACAGACCTTGAGGTCCCTTTCATACTCAGGCACCCATTCCTAGCTACACGAGGAGCATTAATAGATGTTGCAGCAGGGTGGCTCACCATGCAAGCCCATGATAAGGTGGAAATGTTTGATGTATACAAGGCAATAGAGCTCCTAGCTATATATGAATATTTGGCAGCTATCACAGTGATAGACACTGCAATCACTATGAGGCAGGTTGAGATTGAAGATCCACTAGCTAGAGTGTTGCTGAATCGAGCGCTAGTGGATGATGCTGAGGACTGAGAAATTGAAAGTGTGTTAAATACTCATAATGTGAGTATTTTGGAAAAGATGAATGAACCCTTGAATAGGGTGTTGAGACCACCACCCAAACCCTCAATGGAAGAAGCTCCTCAGTTGAAGTTGAAGCAGTTACAATCCTATCTCAGATATGAATTCCTTGGTGAAAATAATGCATAAGCGACTATTGCAGTGCTGAAGAAACGAAAGAGAGCAATGGGGTGGCAGATTTCTGATATCCATGGCATTAGCCCAGCCCTATGCATGCATAGAATATTCATGGCGGAGGGTCACAAACTAGTGGCTCAACCGCAGAGGAGGATAAATCCAATTATGAAGGAGGTAGTGAATAAAGAGGTCATAAAGTTGTTGGATGTTGGGATCTTCTTCCGCATATCTGACAGTAAATGGGTAAGCCCTATACAATGTGTCCCCAAGAATGGCAGGATGATGGTTGTTACCAATGAGAAGAACGAGCTGATTCTAATTAGTATGGTGATAGGGTTGCGAATCTACATGGACTATAGAAAATTGAATAATGCCACCTGGAAAGATCATTATCTCATGCCATTCATTGATTAGATGCTGGACAGACTGGCTTAGCAGGAGTACTACTACTTCCTAGATAGTTACTCAGGGTACAACTAGATCACTATTGCACCCGAGGACAAGGAAAAGACAACCTTTACATGTCCACATGGGACATATGCTTTCAAATGCATGCCTTTTGGTTTGTGCAATGCACCATCCATATTCCAAAAATGCATGATGGGTATCTTCCATGAAATGATGGAGAACTTTGTGGAGGTGTTCATGGATGACTTCTCTATATTCGGGGAATCATTTGAGAGCTGCCTTAAGAATTTGGACAGAGTACTAGCAATATGCGAGGAGATTAACCTCGTTCTTAACTGGGAGAAATGTAATTTCCTAGTTAATAAGGGGCTAATACTAGGCCACAAAGTGTCCAAAAGGGGGATGGAGGTAGACAGAGCCAAGATAGAGGTGATCAACAAGCTGCCACCACCGATTTCAGTTAGAGGAGTCCGGAGCTTTCTTGGACATTCGGGTTTCTACTGTAGGTTTATTAAAGACTTCTCAAAGATTGAAAAGCCACTGTGTGCCCTATTGGAGAAAGAGGTATTGTTTCACTTTGATGACTCTTGTTTGCAGGCATTCAAAATGTTGAAAAAGAAGTTGGTGGAGGCTCCGATCTTGGTAGCACCTGACTGGGGTCTCCCGTTTGAGCTAATGTGTGAAGCCAGTGATACAGCAGTGCGAGCGGCGTTGGGGCAGCACAGAGACAAAGTTTTTCACTCCATATACAATTCCAGCAAGACCTTAGATACAGAACAAATCAACTATACAGTTACTAAGAAGGAAATGCTAGCATTGGTGTATGCGTTTGATAAGTTCAGAGCCTGTGGGGACCCAAGTGGTGGTGTTCACAGACCAGACGGTTGTAAAGTATTTTTTCAATAAAAAGGATGCCAAGCCATTCCTGATCAGATGGATCCTACTTCTCGAAGAGTTCGATATAGAGATCAAGGATCATAAGAGGAGCAAGAATTAGGTTCCTCATCATATATCCCATCTGGAGACTGATGCTCACATAAATGCGCAACTACAAATCAGAGAAATGTTTCCTAATGAATAGTTATTAGCCATCGAGGTGGAACAACTACCATGGTATTCTAATATTTTAAACTACTTGGTAAGTAGTATATTCCTACCAAATGCAACATACCTACAGAAGAAGAGGTTGGCCCATGATGCTAAGGCATATATCTTAGATGAGTTGTACTTATTCAAATAAGGAGCTTACCTCATGGTAAGGATTTGTGTTTCAGGGGAGGAGACAAAGCAAATTCTTGATAGATGTCATGACTCTCTATATGGAGGTCATCATGGTGGTGACCAAATAGCACACAAGGTATTGCAGTTAGGTTTCTTCTAGCCCACGCTATTCAAAGATGATATTCAATTCTCCAAGGCTTGTAATGCTTGCCAAAAAACATGTGTTATATCCCGGAGGCATGATATGCCCCTAAACAATGTTATGGAAGTAGAGATATTCGGTTTTTGGGGCATTTATTTTATGAGGCCATTCCACTTCATTCGGTTGTCATTACATTCTGGTAGTTGTGGACTATGTAATCAAATGAGCAGAAGCAACATCCCTTCCAACCAATGGTGCTAAGGTGGTGAGCAAGTTCCTCAAAAAGAACATCTTCACATAGTTTGGTAGTCCAAGGGCCATTATCAATGATGGTGCTACCCACTTTCTTAATCAAACCATGACGAACGTGCTTCTAAAATATGGGATAAGGCACAAGATGGCCACAACATATCACCCGCAAACTAGCGGGCAGATTGAGGTATCCAACTTGGAGGAGAAATAAATATTGCAGGGATGATCCCAATACATTGTTTATTGATGGGTGGTAGCCCGAGGGGTGGAAGAATCACCTAGCTAGGGACGATCCT
Organism: Solanum clarkiae; assembly: GCA_011800125.2. Classification (NCBI taxonomy): domain Eukaryota; kingdom Viridiplantae; phylum Streptophyta; class Magnoliopsida; order Solanales; family Solanaceae; genus Solanum; species Solanum clarkiae. The sequence goes on from JAABOM020058739.1 coordinate 9,113, forward strand.
ATCACAGGTGGTAGCCCAAAGGGTTAAGGAAGAACCCAGTCAGGGACGATCCCGATAAAGTTTTACCACTGATAAGTTGGTCATTTGTATTACAGGTGTGCACAGATTATACAGTAAAAGTAAAGTAATATAAAGAACATAAAGTATATGATTCCAAAGTATAACCAATGGTGGTCTTTAATCTTGCACTAGTATGTGGTCTCATTTGAGTTATTACTTCACATACAGTATATCCTACCTTACATATTCAGTACATTATATCATACTGACGTCCCTTACGGGGGACTTGCATTTCATGATGCAGGTACAGGTGCTAGTAGATCTCCCCAGTAGGAGTACAGGATATCTAGTTGCTGATACCAAGCTCCAGGTTGCTCTGTGGCTTTGTATGTGTCTAGAGCTTATATGTTTATATTATACAGTTAGTTGAGGCGGGGCCTATCCCAATCCTTGTCAGATACTTTTTCTTATCTAGAGTCTTTGTAGACTATATAAATTAAAGTGTGGTCATATCTCGTACTTTAGACACCGTGGCCCCAATAGCCTAGTCATATGCATTTCTTTTTGGCTTGTTATCACTGTTTATTTTCTTAAAGTCATGTCAAGCATAGAAACCCCTCATAATATGAATTGAAAGTGCTTAGATACAGGTTGGTTCTCCCAAGCCTTATCGGCAATGGGTGCTAGTCCGCCCTATCAGGACTTCGGGGCATGATAGAAGTTGTATCAGAGCGGCTCATCCTAGGGATTCTACAAAGTCGTGTCTATGTAGAATCTTATTTAGAGATGTGTTATGCACAACATTTATAAGCAGGAGGCTACGTGGCATTTAGGAGTTGTTGCTTTCTTTCAATTCTTTAGATCATGCCATAAAGTCAATTGTAATAGGTGTATTATGTCTAATTCCTAAATTGTTTTGTACAGTAAGTATGCCAAAAACAAGGAAGAACAAAAGTAAAGGGAAGAGAGTAGAAGTGGTGGTTGGTATACCAGTCAGTTGAGACAACGAAATAAGGTTCAAGAGGAGTCTCTGTCACAGACATCTCCAACTCCTCTAGTTCCTAATGAACCTGAAAGTAGTGAAATTCCCCCCGAACCACCTATTGATGATACCGTGCAGGATCTGAGAAATGCAGTCCAACTGTTGACATGTATAGTTGTTGGCCAAGGTAAAAAGAAGGAAGGTCTACTTATGGGTACAAGTGGTACAAATAGGGTAGTTGGTATGAGGATACGTGACTTCCTTAATTTGGACACCCCAGCCTTCACTGGGTCAGATCCTAATGAAGACCCCTAGGACTTTATTGATCATATTCAGCATACTTTAGATGTTATACACGTGAGTGGTACAGAAGCTGTCGAGTTAGCGACATATAGGCTGAAGGGTGTGGCTATATTGTGGTATGATGTTTGGAAGCAATCTAAGGGCATAGATGCACCTCCAACTACCTGGGAATAATTCAAAGAGGCCTTTCTTGACCATCACTTGCCATCAAAGATCTGAGAGGCCCGTGCAGATTAGATCCTGAATCTCCACCAAGGGAATATGAGTGTGAGGAAGTATAGCCTTTAATTTAATTCCCTGGTAAGGTATGCTCCTAATGTAGTTGCTACCATGGAAGATAGAGTTCATCGATATATAGATAGGTTGGATACGTATCTGGTCAGAGAATGCACCATTGCTTCCTTGAACAAAGATATGGACATAGCAAGAATGTAAGCTTTTGCACAGAAATTGGAGGATCAGAGGTAGAGGAGAAGGACACAAGAGTTGGAGAGGGGGCAGGCCAAAAGAGCCAGATCTACAGGGCAGGTTAAACCACCCCAAGGTGAGCTTAGGCCTTAGTTTTCTAATAGACCACCTAGGCCATCATCCTCCTACTCTGCAGTCAGTGCTCCACCGCAATTTCAAGGGTCTCGAAGTAATCAGTTTGGTCAACAAGGTGAAGGGAAAGGTTCTCGGACAATGGGTTATTCGGCAGGCCAACCAATGACTCCTAGGTAGCCTTGTAAATAGCATGGAAGGAGTCATCTGGGTATATGTCGTGTTGGGACAGATGTTTGCTATTGGTGTGGTGCGCTAGGGCACATGATGAAAGATTGCCCAAGGAGGCATATGGGTGGTATAGCACAACCTACTGGGTCAATTATTGCATCATCATCATCAGTTCCTCCATCAGGTAGGGGTCAATAGGCACCTATGGGTCGTGGTAGAGGTGTTAGAGGGACAGCTAGCTCTACCGGAGTCCAGAATCTCATGTATGCTCTGGGGAGTCGGCAGAATTTGGAAGCTTCATCTGATGTAGTCATAGGTACATTGTCCATGTTTTCACATAATGTATATGAATTAATTGACCCTGGTTCTACACAATCTACATCACTCCACTAGTTACTGGAAATCTTAAGAGAACAGCCAAATTATTGAGCAAACTATTTGAAGTGTCTACACCAACCAGTGAATCTATTATGGCTAGAAGGGTTTATTATGACTATGTAGTAACTGTTTGTGATCATGACACATTGGATGACCTAATTGAGTTAGAAATGGTGGAATTTGATGTTATAATGGGTATGGATTAGTTAGCTTCTTGTTATGCCACCGTGGATTGCCGAACTAAGAAAGTGTACTTCCACTTTCCAAATGAGGCAGTTATTGAATGGGAAGGCAATGTTGGGGCACCAAATGGTAAGTTTATCTCTTATCTTAAGGCAAGAAAGATGATATCCAAGGGGTATATATGTCATCTAGTTAGAGTGAGGGATATGGAGATAGAATCACCAACTCTTTAGTCAGTACCAGTAGTGAATGTATTTGTCGATGTGTTCCCTGAAGAACTCCCAGGATTACCACCTGAATGAGATATAGATTTTGGTATTGACTTACTTCTAGGAACTCAATCTATTTCTATCCCTCCATATAGAATAGCCCCAGCAGAATTGCGGGAATTAAAAGAGCAGTTAAAAGACTTATTGGATAAGTGTTTCATAAGACCTAGAGTGTCCCCCTGGGGTGCATCAGTGTTATTTGTACGCAAAAAGGATGGTACCTTGAGAATGTGTATCGACTATCGACAATTGAATAGGGTGACAATTAACAATAAATACCCCCTCCTTAGGATTGATGACTTGTTTGATCAGTTACAGGGTGCCAAAAGCTTTTCAAAAATTGATTTAAGGTCAGGTTATCACCAAGTGAAGGTGAAGGAGGAAGATATACCCAAGACATATTTCAGAACACGTTGTGGTCACTTTGAATTTCTTTTTATGTCATTTGGGCTAATGAATACACCAGCTATTTTTATGGATCTGATGAACAGGGTATTTAAGCCATTCTTGAATGTGTTCGTGATAGTATTCATAGATGATATTTTGGTATATTCAAGATCAGATGAGGACCACGCAGATCTCCTTCGACAGGTGCTATAGATTCTTCGTGATCGACAGTTGTATGCCAAGTTTTCTAAATGTGAATTTTGGCTAAAATCAATGGCATTCTTGGGTCATATTGTGTCTGATGAGGGAATAAGTGTTGATTCACAAAAGATAGAAACTGTGGAAGATTGGCCAAGACCAACAACACCCACAGAAGTTCAGAGCTTCCTAGGAATGGCAGGTTATTACAGGAGGTTTGTTGAAGGTTTTTCTTCTATTTATGCACCCCTAACAAAGCTGACACATAAGGCAACCATGTTCTAATGGAAGATGCGTGTGAAAGGAGCTTCCAGGAGCTGAAAAATAAGTTAAATTCTACGCTTGTGCTAGTACTTCTAGAAGGCACTCAGGGGTATGCAGTGTATTGCGATGCTTCAAGAGTTGGCTTAGGGTGTGTACTGACACAGAATGGTAGGGTAATTGCTTATATGTCTAGGCAACTATGACCACATGAGAAAAACTTTCAAACACATGATCTTGAGCTAGCAGAAGTTGTGTTTGCTTTGAAAATATGGCGCCACTATTTCTATGGGGTTCACATTGGCATATATACTAACCATAAGAGCCTACAGTACATCTTTAGGCAGAAAGACCTAAACTTAAGATAGCGGAGATGGGTTGAGCTAAAAAAGGATTATGTCTTTGATATACTATACCATCCGGAGAAGGAAAATGTGGTAGCTGATGCCCTGAGTCATAAGACAATCATGAATACTGGTGATCCAGCTATGATAAGTCAAGGAATGGCTAAGGATCTATGTCATTAGCCAGTTTGGGAGTTCGCCTTCTTGAAACTCCCAAGGAAGGGGTTATTGTGTAGAATGTTGCGGAGTCTTCATTGATAATGGAGGTGAAAGAAAAGCAGTTTGAGGATCCTATTCTACGATAACTGAAGGAAAAGGTGAGTCAGGGTACGACAAAGGGCTTCAATCTTACACAAAATGGAGTACTTTACTGCCAAAATAGGTTATGTGTGCCTGACATTAATGGACTAAGAAAGAGGATAATGGAAGAAGCCCATCATTCCCGATATT
>JAABOM020058740.1:0-13578 GCA_011800125.2 Solanum clarkiae
CTCGTAAGGTAAGGTACTCTTTGAAATGGGTGTTATTCCCGTAAGGTGAGTGAATGTTATGAAAATCCTTTTCGAAACTGATGTTATTCCCGTAAGGTAAGGTACTCTCCGAAATGGGTGTTGTTCCTGTAAGGTGAGTGAATATTATGAAAATCCTTTCCAAAATGGGTGTTGTTCCCATAGGGTAAGGTATTCACCAAAATAGGTGTTGTTTCCGTAAGGTAAGATACTCCCTGAAATGGGTGTTGTTCCCTTATGGTGAGTTAATAAGTATGAAAGTCCTTTTTTGAAATAGGTGTTGTTCTCGTAAGTTGATCCTTTCCGAAATGGGTGGTGTTCCCATGAGGTTAGGTTGCTTCTCCGAAATGGGTGGTGTTCCCATAAGGAGGAGTAAGTCTACCTATGGCAAGTAGCATCCCCTCTTTATACGAGCATTAAGCATTTCATGCATCATGGATTTCATTGCATATTGTTATATTACTCTTCTTTGGATATATATTTCTTTCTATATTATGTGTCCTTGTCCTCTAACATTGAATGAGGTTTGATAAATCATATGCATTGCATGCCTACATACTTAGTACATCCAAATATATTAATAATGCATACTTTTTGCCTACATGATCTAACCATGTAGGACCGGAGACTACATTCATCCACTGTTTGATGGCTAGTTCAAATTTGAGGCAGTTGTTGTGGTGAGTCCTATCTTCCAAGGGCAAGCCACCATCCATTTACCTTATTTTACTTCCGCTTATATTATATTTACTTGAAGGGTGAGCTTGAGATATGTCTTGGCCCCTGTCCTATTCTATGACTAGAGACATTGTTGGACATCTTGTAGATTCTTGTACAGATATAAATTATATGTTGATCTTTGGAGATTATGATTATGGCTAGCTATTAGATATGGTTATTATGATTGGCTTATGAGTATTATGATATGGATTCATGTTATGATGTGGAAATGTGAAAGATACCAAGTCTCGTTTTGCCCCCATAGAATGAGTCATACTTACTAGCCCCTTAGTTCTTATGTGTTTTTTGCTATATGAATCCATATTAATCTCTACCCCTATGACACTCCCATAGCGTGAGTCCTACTTTCCTGTCTCTTAGAAATATATGTTTACTATCTTTAATACGCCTCTGAACCGATAGTGAGAATATGAATACTTTGAGGCTTTTTTGGGGACTCTAGATGAAGCAACCCCAAAAAATGCCCGAAAATGTGTCTCAGAAGTGCTCAAAATCATAATTTCCATCTATCTCAAAATCTAAATGTGATATCAAAAATTCGACTTCATATTCTTGATCAGGGGACAAAATCAAGTGTAAAATGGGTCTAACTCCAATTTTAGAGCAAATGAATTACAATTTCAATTTCCCAAAAATCGAATCCAAGTGAGGTTAGACGCGACAAGGGCGCGCCTCAGTACATTTTTTTGTGCAGTTTTCTTGCTCGGCCTAAGACTTTCGTGTCTTTGGACTAAGTCTTCTCATGCGTGAAAATATCTTTACTTAGCTATATTTCACCTTCATATCATACAAGAGATTCCCCAATACTCTCTCAAACCTTAGACTAATATTTCTCTCAGAATTCAAGTATCTAAATCTCTTCAGATCTTAAGGAATTCATCCAAGTTTCAAGTCTCCATTCAAATCTTTATCAAGGAATACTCCAAAGCTAAGGTATGTGGGTTTCAATATTGTGTCCTTTCACCCATGGTACCAAAGCTTTTTTTACCTAAAATGCATGATTTCAAGTTGATTTACTTATGGGTCTTGCTTATTATGAATTAGACTATGAACTATGTTGGGGTTTCATGAAATTCTGACTATATTAGCATGTTTTGAGCTATGAATCTAAGATCTCTTATGGGATTTGATGAAGGATTTTGATGTATATTGCTTGAGGGTGTTACCAAGTATTGATAGATGGTTTTACATTGAATTTTCTTGCATGATTTCATCCCTAAATTGCATAGTTTTACACTAGCGCTATACACCCCCAAGTGTTTGATAAAATGTCAGGTTATGATTTCTTGAAGAATTAAAGATCCAATGCATGTCTTATGAGTTGATTGATTTTATGATGATGAAAGGAAAGTATGTATATGACATTCTCCTACATCGTGTTGGGAATTGACCATGCCCCACTTGGGGGGGTTGTGAGCCCGGGTAACCATGTTGAGGGGTTTGTACCTTGATAACTGGGTTGAGGGGTTGGTACCTCAATCACCATGGGTGGTAGAGTGATACTATCCACCAACCAATAAAGGGGTTTGTACCTCGATAATCGGGTTAAGCGGTTAGTACCTCAATCACCATGGGTGGTAGGGTGCGACGATCCACCAACTAATTGAGGGGTTGGTACCTCAATAGACTATGAATTCTAATAATGATAGTCACTTCTTATACATGTATTATGTTCTATGTAAGCATGATTTACTTAAACATTGATCATACATGTCATATTGTTATTATGCGATCCATTGCTTATCATTATGCATTTTGACTATGTTGCCTATCTCTTGTTGCATTGCATCCTATATACTTAGTACATTCAAATGTACTAACCCATACTCTATGCCTACATGAAGTCATAATGTAGGAACTAGAGCCCCACTTGAGCATCTTCCTCCACGTGGCTAGTACGATTTCTCTCAAGTTAGTTGGTGAATCCTCCATTCTGGGAACAATGTCTATGATCTCATGCTATGTACTAAGACTATCTTTCTTTTATGTATGTATGTACTATGAGGGTGAGCCCAGTTACTTGTCTTAGCTCCCGCTCCAATCTAAGTTTTATGAGGTGTTGCTGCACATGTTATGTATTGAGCTTTGACTCTCTCATTTTGATGTTCATGCTATGAAAGTTTCCCCTTAGCCCCTTTTTCCTTATTTCTAATCTAATTATGTTATTTAATTACTTTTGCGACCAATGATGTGTAATGATATGTGAGAGGGTTATTTGGGGTCCCTTCTGGTTCTCTATTCGTCGTGTTATGTCTAGGCCCTAGGCTTGGGTCGTGACGAACTTGGTATTAGTGCACTAGGTTGTTAATGGTCCTTGGAATCCAAGATACCGTGTCAATTAGAGTCCTATTCATGGTCATGTTGTGCACCACAATTATGAGTAGGAGGCTATGGAAGAAGAGCCCGCACTCCCAAGAAACAACTGGCTCATGGTGAGCTCCAGGATGCTCTCACTTTGCTAGCTCAAGCTATGGCCAATCAAGTCATTCAAGGGGCCCAAGCCCCTCATGCTCCTACCCTGGGATCTAGGGTGAGAGACTTCATAAGGATGAACCTACTAGAATTCTATGGGTCTAAGGTAGATGAGGACCCTCAAGAGCTCATTAATGAGGTCTACAAGATATTAACTATCATGGGTGTTAGATCGGAAGAGAAAGCGGAGTTGGCAGTCTGCCAAATAAAAGGGGTAGCACAAATATGGTTTAATCAATGGAAGGAGGAGAAGGGAATCAATAATGTGGTGTTTTGGGAGGCGTTCAAGGCGGCTTTTCTTAATTGGTTCTTCCCCCCTGAGCTTAGGGAGGCCAAGATGGTGGAGTTTATCAATTTGAAACAAGGGTCTATGAGTGTGAGGGAGTATGCCCTGAAGTTCAATCAACTCTCTAAATATACTCCCCACTTGGTTGCCGACCCAAGATCTAGAATGAACAAGTTTGTGATAGGTGTATCCGATTTGGTGAGTGAGGAATGCCGGTCCGCTATGTTAATTAGTGACATGGATTTGTCCCGTTTGATCACCTATGCCAAACAAATGGAAGAGGAACAGTTGAGGAAAAGGAAGAGTAATGAGGCCAAGAGGTCCCATTTTGAGGGAAAGTTCCAAAGTCTAAAGGGTGGCCGGTTCCATCAAGGCCAAGGGTCTTCTCATGTTTCTAATAGGGGGTTTGCCAATGACTTCCTAAGGGCCCAAGGTGTTGGTAGTGTGATTCCTAATAATGGGCGTTCAAAATATGGTAGGATTCATGGGGCCCATGTTTGAAAGACACTAATGCATGTCGTGAATGTGGGGAAGTGGGTCACAAAAAGATTGATTGTCCTCGTAACCACATCAAGGGTAAGGAGGTTTGTCCTCAAGGTACAAATATGGTTCCTTTGGGGAGAGGTGGTCAACGAGGTGGTTCCCCAAGGCACAATCGGTTCTATGCACTCCAAGGGAGGCAAGGGGTTGAGGAGGTTCTCGATGTCATCACTAGTATGTTAAAAGTCTTTGATTTTGATGTGTACGCATTGATTGATCCAGGTACCACTATTTCTATTGTTGCCCCTTTTATTGCCAAAAAGTTCCATGTTGAGCCCGAATAGTTGTGTGAGTCTTATGAGGTGTCTAATCCTATTGGTGCATCTTTTGTTGCTAGAAGGGTACAGAAATTGTCCCGTTTGCATTTTGCATAAGATATCGCCTTGTGATCTTGTTGAGTTGGAAATGGTGGATTTTGATGTCATACTTGGGATGAATTGGTTGCATGCATGCTATGCCTCTATTGATTGTAGAACCCATAAGGTCAAATTCCAATTCCTAAATGAACCTGTTCTTGAGTGGGAGAGTCATGATGGAGTGGTCAAAGGTAGATCCATCTCTTGCATTAAAGCTCGTAAGTTAATCTCTAAGGGGTGTCTCTATCATCTTGTGAGGGTAAGGGATGTGGAGTCCAAGGTCCTTCCTATAGAGTCGATTATAGTGGTAAATGAGTTCCTAGATGTCTTCCCAAGTGACCTTCTCGGTGTTCCTCCCGAAAGGAAAATAGATTTTGGTATAGACCTCCTTCCCGATACTCAACCCATCTCTATTCCCCCTTACCTTACAGCCCCGGCGGAGTTAAAGGAGTTGAATGAGCAACTGCAGGATTTGTTAGAGAATGGTTTCATTAGACCTAGCCAATCACATTGGGATGCACCGGTATTATTTATGAAGAAGAAGGATGGGTCCCTTAGAATGTGTATAGACTACCGGCAACTCAATAGGGTCATCATAAGGAATAAATGTTCTCTTCCAAGGATTTATGATTTGTTTGACCAATTGCAAGGGGCTAGTCACTTCTCTAAGATTGATCTTTGGTCCGAGTATCATCAAGTGAAGGTGAGGGAGTGTGATATTCCGAAGAAAGCTTTTTGGACTAGGTATAAGCATTATGAATTTGTGGGTATGTCTTTTGGGTTGATCAATGCACCGGCTATCTTCATGGATCTTATGAATAGAGTCTTCAAACCCTACCTTGATTCATTTATTGTGGTCTTCACTGATGATATTTTGATCTATTCACATAGTGAGGAGGAGCATATGTGTCATTTGAAGGTGGTGCTACAAAGATTGAGGGAAGAGAAGTTGTATGCTAAGTATGAAAAGTGCGAATTTTGGTTGAAAGAGGTTGTCTTTCTAGGTCATCTGGTGTCGGGGGATGGTATTAAGGTGCATCCTAAAAAGACGGATGTGATTAGAAATTAGCCTAGACCATTGACCCTATCAGATATTAGGAGTTTCTTGGGTTTAGCGGGTTACTACCGGAGGTTTGTGAATGGGTTCTCTTCTATTGCTTCTCCTATGACCAAGTTGACTCAAAAGAATGTCAAATTTTTATGGACCGATGAGTGCAAAAAGAGTTTCAAAACATTGAAGGATAAGCTTGTGTCCTCTCCTATATTGCCACTACCGAAAGTGCTAGAAGGATTTATTATGTATTATGATGCTTCTAGAGTTGGTTTGGGATGTGTGTTAATGCAAAATGGTAAGGTGATAGCCTATGTTTCTAGACAACTCAAAGTACATGAAAAGAATTATCCTACTCATGATCTTGAATTAGCCGTCGTGGTCTTTGCTTTGAAAATTTGGCGTCACTATTTGTATGGGGTGCATATTGATGTGTTCACCAATCATAAGAGTCTCCAATATCTCTTCACTCAAAAAGATCTCAACTTGAGACAAAAAGGTGGCTACAACTCTTAATGACTATGATATAAGTGTGCATTATCATCCCGATAAGGCTAATATGGTGGCCGATGCTTTGAGTAGGGTGTCCATAGGTAGCCTAGTACATGTTGGTGATGTGGCGGAGGGGTGGCTAGGTAGGTCTATCGGTTGGCTAGATTGGGAGTTAGGTTGGAAGAGGTGGATAATGGGGGTGTTGTGGTAGTTGATGGCTCTAAATCATCATTGGTTGAGGATATGAAAGCTAAGCAAGATCTTGACCCTGCCTTGTTAGAATTGAAGGCATTGGTAAAAGATGGTAAGGTGGAGGTTTTCTCCAAAAGGGAGATGGTGCCCTTAGGTACCAAGGTAGGTTATGTGTGCTTTGTGTTGATGATTTGAGAGAGAATATTCTTGATGAGGCTCATAATTCTTCTTATTCCATTCACCTTGATTCTACTAAGATGTATAGAGATTTGAGAGAGGTGTATTGGTGGGGAGGTATAAAGAGGGACATTACCAAATTTGTTTCCGGTTGTCATAGTTACCAATAAGTCAAAATCGAACATCAAAGGCCATATGGCTCAACCCAAGACATAGAAATTCCTACTTTGGAAGTGGGAGGAGATTAATATGGATTGTGGTTTGGTCGCCCAAGACTAGAAAGGGTTTTGATTCAATTTGGGTTTTGGTTGATAGGATGACGAGATCGGCTCACTTTATACTGATTAAGACAATATATAGGGGTGAAAATTATGTTAGGTTGTACATTCATGACTTGTGAGGTTATATGGGGTTCCCTTGTCCATCATAATGGATCGTAGTGCTAAATGCACTCTACATTTTTGGATGTCCTTTCAAAGGATTCTTGGTGCAAAAGTTAAACTTAGTATGACCTTTCACCCTCAAACGGATGTCCAAGCAGAAAGAACTATCCAAACACTTGAGGATATGCTTAGGACTTGTGTATTGGAGTTTAAGGGTAGTTGGGATGAGCTTCTCCTATTGATTTAGTTTGCTTATAACAATTGCTATGATTCAAGCATTGGTATGGCTCCTTTTGAGGCTCTCTATGGTAGACGTTGTAGATCACCAGTTGGGTGGTTTGAGGTTGGAGAGGTGACTTTGTTGGTCCCAGATCTGGTTATGGAGGCTCTTGAGAAGGTTAGGATGATTAGAGAAAAGTTGAAGACAGCCCAAAGTCGCCAAAAGTCCTATGCCGATTCGAGGAGAAGGGAGCTTGAATTTAAAGTTGGTGATTGGGTCTATTTGAAGGTGTCACCTATGAAGGGTGTTGTTCATTTTGGTAAGAAGGGAAAGTTGAGCCCAAGATATGTGGGTCCTTATAAGGTAATAGGAGGATTGATAATGTGGCTTATGAATTGGAGTTGCCTAGTGAAATGGATTTAGTTCATCCAGTTTTTCAAATGTCTATGTTGAGGAAGTGTGTGGGTGATCCAAATGTTATTGTTCCATTGGATGTTGTGAGTATAGTTGAAGACAACTTAACTTATGAAGAGCTTCCAGTTTAGATTTTGGATAGACAAGTGAAGAGGTTAAGGAACAAGGAAGTGGCTTTCGTTAAGGTCATTTGGAGGAATCAATAAGTTGAAAGTACTACATGGGAGGCCGAAGTGAACATCCAAGAATGATATCCTTATCTTTTTCACTCCACTCAAGCCTAAGGTATTAATCTAAGTCTACTATGTGATTTCAAATCTTAAGTTCAGCCCTCATGTCATTGCATACACTCATGTTTAAGTTGACAAGTTCATGATGATTTTCCACTTATGTTGAGATTTTTAAAATAATTTTTAAGTGCATTGTTACAACCTTATGTGGGATGAAATTGTCATGTTTACGTCGCTCATATATCTTTCTTTGACATTTGGGGACGAATGTTCCTAAGGAAGAGATATTGAAATGACTCCAAAAAGTGCCCGAAAATGTGTCTCGGAAGTGCTCGGAATCATAATTTCTGTATATCTCAAAATTCGTGCGTGATATCAAAAATTTGACTTCATATTCTTGATCAGCGGAAAAATTGAGTGGGGAATGGATCTAACCCCGATTTTAGAGCAAACGAATCACAATTTCAATTTCTCAAAATTCGAATTCCAGTGAGGTTTCCGCGCCCATGGCGCCTCAGTACATTTTTTTATGCAGTTTTGTTGCTCAGTCTAAGACTTTTGGGTCTTGGACCTAAGTCTTCTCATGCGTAAAAATACCTATACGTAGCCATATTTCACCTTCATATCATACAAAATATTCCCTAATACTCTCCCAAACCCTTAGCCTAATATTTCTCTCAAAATTCAAGTGTCCAAATCTCTTCCGGATCTTAAGGAATTAATCCAAGCTTCAAGTCTCCATTCAAATCTTCATCAAGGAATTCTTCAAAGCTAAGGTATGTGGGTTTCAACCATTGGGTCCTTTCACCCATGGTGCCCAAGCTTCCTTTTTACCTAAAATATATGATTTCAAGTTGATTTACTTATGTGTCTACTTATTATGAATTAGACTATGAACTATGTTGGGGTTTCATGAAATTGTAATTGTTTTAGCATGTTTTGAGCTACGAATCTAAGATCCCTTGTGGGATTTGATGAAGAGTTTTGATGTATATTGCTTGAGGGTGTTACCAAGTATTGATGGATGGTTTTACATTGAATTTTCTTACATGATTTCATCCCTAAATTGCATGATTTTACACTTATGCTACACACCCCCAAGTGTTTGATAAAATGTCCAGTTATGATTTCTTGAGGAATTAAAGGTTCAATGCATGTCTTATGAGTTGATTGACTTTATGATGATGAAAGGAAAGTATGTATATGATATCCTCCTACATCATGTTGGGAATTGACTACGCCCCACTTGGGGGGGTGTGAGCCCAGGTAACCATGTCGAGGGGTTTGTACCGTGATAACTACATCGAGGGGTTTGTACCTTGATAATCGGGTTGAGGGGTTGGTACCTCAATCACTTTGGGTGGTAGGGTGAGATGATCCACTAACCAATCAAGGGGTTTGTACCTTGATAACTGGATTAAGGGGTTAGTACCTTAATCACCATGGGTAGTAGGGTGAGACAATCCACCAACCAATTGAGGGATTGGTACCTTAATAGACTATGAATTCTAACAATGATGGTCTCTTCTTGTACATGTATTATGTTCTATGTAAGCATGATTTACTTAAGCATTGATCATACATGTCATATTAATATTATGCTATCTATTACTTATCATTATGCATTTTGACTATGTTGCCTATCTCTTGTTGTGTTGCATCCTACATACTTAGTACATTCAAAAGTACTAACGTATACTCTATGCCTACATGATGTCACCATGTAGGAATTGGAGCCCCACTTAACCATTTTCCTCCATGTGGCTAGTACGATTTCTCTCAAGCGAGTTGGTGAGTCCTCCATTCTGAGAACAATGTCTATGATCTCATATTATGTACTAAGACTATCTTTCTTTTATATATATGGGTGATGAGGGTGAGCCTGGTTACTTGTCTTGTCCCCCGCTCCAATCTAAGTTTTAGAGGTGTTGTTGGACATGTTATGTATTAAGCATTAACTCTCTCATTTTGATGTTCATGCTATGAAAGTTTTCCTTTAGCCCCTTTGTCCTTAATTCTAATATAATTATGTTATTTAATTGCTTCCGCGATCAATGATGTATAATGATATATTGAGAGGTTGTTTGAAGTCCCTTCGGGTTCCCCATTCGCCTTGTCACATCTAGGCTTAGGCTTGGATCGTGACACTTGGGTTCCCATTCACCATGTTAGTCTTAAACCCTAGGTCCAGATCGTGATAGTTATTTTCACATGTCTTCTTATTTTTTATTTCTTTTTATGAAAATAAACTCCAATATCGAATGGGTTCTACCAATTATTCATATTATCATAGAAAAATAGAAATTTTAAAATTAAATAATTTTCATGAGAAATATCTCATTGATTTGAATAACCTAAAAAGATAGTATAACGCAAAAATGGGACAAAGAAAGTGTTGGGGGAGTGTCACGGATTAGATCACAAATAAGAAAAATAGAGAAGAAAAATAACACAAAGATTTAACGAGGTTCGGCTATGCCTACTCCTCCCAACAAAGACAGAGAGAGTTTTCCACTATGAAAGAAAAAGAAGAAGTTTATAATCCTTCAAACTTTTAGGACTATATTGTCAATTTTATGCCATACTCTAGAATCTCCAACTCATCCCATATATATAGATCTCAATTAATCCCTAACCTATAAGAGAAAAATTTTTCCAATTCTAGAAGGACAATATATTTCTTTCCCAAATCTATTAGGACAAGGATTTCCTACACCAATGAGGATTATGAGTTTCATAAAATATACAAGGGAAAAATACAAGACATAATTAATAAATAATTAGAAAATCTTTCCCTCGACTTGAATTTTCTTCATCAATGGAAATAATGTCCCTGCCTTTCCCTTAACTCTTCAAAGTTCTTATCAGATATCGTGTACACCAATCAAGTCTAGATAATAACTAAACTTATTGGTCAGGATTATCTTGGTTATCATATCTCCTAGATTATCATGTATAGGTATTTTCTTCACATGATCTACAACTTCTGTAGATACAATATCTTGGATAAAATAATATCTGACTACTATATGTTTTGTCCTCTTTCATCCTTGAAGGCATATAACCTCTTTCACAGCCTCAGTATTTTTCATATACTCAGCCTCTATGATGAGAGGAACAACACCACATTTCAAAGTTGTCTTTCGACTGATTACACTACTAGAAAGAGTATAAACATAACATGTCAGAGATCTTTCCTTATCCACCCTTAAAATATCTCAAGATCCACTTCACTATCCATCAATGTTCTATAATAGGACATGCCATGTATCTACTGACAATACTAACAATATGTGAAATGTCAGGACGAGTGAAAACCATAGCATACATAATGCTACCAATTACACTCGAATATAGAATACTATACACATAAAGATTGAACAAACTCTTTTTTAAGTCTACTTTTTTTAATTAATTCAACTCTTTTGAAAAACTCTCATCAACTGTCTTCCACAATCCTTGTACACCAATGGCGATCTTATTCTAATTTTTCATAGAGTAAAGTTAGACCCCCTCCTCCTCATGAAATTTTTCTATTTATATTTTGTTGAAGATGATGAAGACATCTTAACCCTCGATTACGTCTACAGATCTCAACCAAGCTCTGATACCGATTGTTCCAGACAATTGGTATCGATTATTGTGCAAAAATTTTAGCTTGGCTCTGATACCAATTATTGCAGAAATATCGCAGGTTAGTTAACATACAATCACTAATAAAGAAAATAGAGAAGAAAAATAACTCAAGGATTTAACGAGATTCTGCTACACATACTCCTCCTAGCAAAGACATAGAGAGTTTTCCATTATGAAAGAAAAAGAAGTTTACAATCCTTCAAGCCCTTAAGACTGTATTGTGAATTATATGTCATACTCTAGAATCCCCAATGTCCCCTATATATAGATCTCAATTAATCTCAAACCTACAAGAGAAACGTTTTACTAATCTCAAAAGAATAATATATTCCTTTTCCAAATCTATTAGGACAAGGATTTCCTATACCAATAGGCATTATGAATTTCTTAAAGTATACAAGGTAAAAATTCAAAATATAATTAACAAATAATTAGCAGAAAGTAAAAAATCTATTATTATGTTTATTGCTTTAATAAATATTACAAATAACTCAACATGTACAACATATTAGCATTTCATCCGTTTAATGAATATGCCAGAGAACCATTTTCTTTCTAAATATATTCTTACTCAATCATTTGTACAATTTTCTAAAGCTTCTCAACAATTGATTATTAGGAGAGATAAGAGAATAATTTAGCCACAAAATTCTTACTGTTGAGATTATCAAATAGGCATTTCGATCGTATTGATATCCAATTTTCGCCCACCACAACTTTGATTAATTATTTAAGTTTCATTAATTGCAAACAAAATATAATAAATATTACAAAAGTTAAAAATATTTTCTCATCTATTAATATAAAAATCATTTTTATTTCAAAATAAGAGCCTGAATTAAGGATGTATTCCATTTTACGAAAATCAGATAAGTTATTATTCTAACCAGTATTTTTCAAGCAATTATTTTATTTTGTTAAGTTAAAAATCTTGATCAATTAAAGATTTGCCTCAATTGTTATTTCAATTATTTTTCTCCAAGATGAAGCATCTTGGTTTCTCTGGTATCGAGTCTGAGATGTAATGACCTTTTAGACTATTTTTTTTGTGTTGCAATATTTTGTGTTTAGAGTTTTCTTGTAGCAACCGTAAGTCATTCATAACTTGTTGGGACTGATTGGTCGATCACCAGTGGATTCGTTTTATTTTTACACGAGTTTTTGTATTTTAAAACTTTTGAAATGTGAATGATCGGCTTCGGTCAAAATTTTAGGTGAACAACCTCAGAATACAATTTTTATAATTTCATTAGCTACGAAACATCGAGTTTAATTTAGAAGAACTTTTGATTGAGGTCCCAAAGCTTTCGAGCAACTTTGTGACTTATGGCTAAAACAAAACTTGGTTGTGGGGTTCACTGTTTTGAGATGTTCACTGAAAGCTTCAGCAGTCCTTTGAGTGTAAAATATCATTTTTGAGTGATAAGCATATTTGATTCGCGTAGATGGGACCCACCCGAACTAATTTTGAAGGTCCGATAGGGACTTGAGATTTTCATCCAAAAAGTTGATGTACGAAGCTTGGGGTTGTACCTGCAAAGCCGCTCTTATAGTGGGATAGTCGCACCTAGATAGCAGGTCACACCTGCAACCTCACGCCTGCGAAGCCAAGGCTCGTTTTTGAGGAAGTTGCCCATGGACTTGTGCATGGATGGAGCTTTTTCCACTACTATAGTTGTATTAGTGATTAAATCACTAGTTTTCCTTTCCTTATTTTTTTTATGCCCGATACTTGGTGTTTTGTTATAGGAGCTATTGTATTGAGCTGAGAATAGTGTGGGGCATTGATGTGGTTGTCGTTCACGCTCCTAAATTTGTAAGTTGTCGTTTAAATGGTAATTTTAGCTTAAATAGGTTTCTTGTGCTTTAGTCTTGTTGGCTTGTTTTGGAGTGATTTATGGCTCGAGTTTGAATCGAACGAGACCAGTTAATGGAGTCAACTTTGAGATTTCCGATGGGAGTCCCACAATGCCATTTTGACTTATTTTTGGACCCATCTTTAAATATTGTGAATTGGATGTCAAAACTATCATATTGACGTACGCTTATTTATTTGACAACATTGGAACAATCAAAGGCGGTCAAGACGAGTAAAGCTCTAGTTTAGTCTATTTTAGAGCTCTCATGATTAGCATTGAGGTAGGCAATGATTTATTGGTCTTAAGTTGAGCGTGTGTTGGTATTTACATGTTGTTTACCTAGTTTTGGGAGATTGAGATTTCTCATTTGTATCTTGTTTAGTCAGTAGAGATCATTCCTTAGCCTTATTTTAGTGTAATTTTGGGGAATTCAACTTGTCCATCAATCTCGGATGGAGCCAAAGATTGACTATTTTTTGGCTTTGGAGTATGATGGAATAAAGCAAAATGG
>JAABOM020058741.1:0-101314 GCA_011800125.2 Solanum clarkiae
TGGCACCTTCAAATTCAAAAGGATGTTATTCGGGTTGTGAAACGCTCCAACAATATTCCAAAGATGTATGATGTCCACATTCTCAGACATGGTGAAGGACACTATTGAATTCCTCATGGATAACTTTAGTGTGGTTGGCTACTCATTTGTAAATTTCTTGAAACACTTATCTGTTGTGCTAGAAGGTGTGAGGAATGCCATCTGGTGCTGAATTGGTCAAAGTGTCACTTCATGGTGAAGGTGATGGGGGGCATGATCTCCTTCTATTGTATCGAGGTTGATAGATCTGAAGTGGAAGTAATTGAGAAGCTTCCCACACCCATCTCTGTTAAAGGTGTGAGGAGCAACCTAAGGCATACTGGGTTCTACTGGCGTTTCGTAAAAGACTTCTCTAAAATTGCACATCAATTGTGCAAGTTGCTTGAGAAGGATACTAAGTTTGTATTTAATGATATATTCCTAAAAGTATATGAAGGATTGATGCAGAAACTGATCCTCGACCCTTATCATTGTAGCTCTAGAGTTGTCAAAGGCCTTTGAAATAATGTGTTATGCAAGTGGTGTTGAACTCTGTGTAGTGTTGGGACAATGCCATATAAAGATATTACATCCCATCTACTATGCTATCAAAGCCTTTAATACAACCAAGAAGAACTACACTGTCATAGAATAGGAGCTACTTGCGGTGGTCTCTACGTTCCAAAAATTCAAGTTATATCCATTGGGGACCAAAGTTATGGTTCACACAAACCACTTAACACTGTAGTACTTGATGGAAAAGAAGGATACAAAACCAAGGCTTATGATATGGGTACTTCTCCTTTTAGAATTTGATTTTGACGTCATTATAGAAAAAAGACCAAAAATCAGGCTGCAGACCACCTTTATAGGTTAGAAGATAGGCACTGACAAAGTTTGATTATGGATTGGAGATTGATGACTCATTCTCAGATGAGAGGGTATGGATAGCCTCCCATGATTTAATATCATGGTTTGTAGACTATAAAAACTAGTTAGCTAGTGATATTGTGTCACTTGACCTAACTACCCACCAGCATCACAAGGTCATGTCTAATGTGAGAAATTATTTTTGGGATTATCCATACTTGATTCGTGTATGCTAGATGGGATTATTCATCCCTGTGTTCCTGAGGTCAAGATGATAAGTATCCTCGAGGCACGTCACTCATCGCTGGAAGGTGGGGCATCGTAGTGGAGTCCAAACAATAAGATCTTACTATCTTGTTACTATGGGCCCACAATATACCAAGATGTCATAACTATGCCAAAACATGTAATTGGTGTCAAAGAGAGGGTGGTGTTTCCCGCAAGCATGAGCTCCCTCTAAACCCCATTATGGTTATTAAGTTATTTGATGTGTGGGGAATAGACTTCATAGGTCTCTTTTGTTAGCTCGCATGGAAACAAATACATCTTGGTCATTGTGGGTTATGTATCAGAATGGGTGGAGGTAGTTGCTCTGCCCAATAATGAAGGCAAAAGGGTCGCAACATTTCTGAAAAGGAACCTCTTCTCAAGGTTAGATACCAATTGGGAAATCATTATTGACAAAGGTTCTCACTTCTACAACAGATCGTTCAAGGCTCTACTTGAAAAATATGGAGTAAAATATCAGGTGGAAACCCCTTACCATCCTTAAACAAGTGGTCAACGGAGGTTTCCAATAAGAAATTAAATAGATTCTATCCAAGACTGTGAATGCAAATCGGACAGATTGATCATGGAAGCTTGATGACTCATGATGGGCATACTATTCACCACACAAGACCCCTATAGGCATGTCTCCCTACCATCTTATCTTTAGGAAAGCATGTGATTTGCCGGTAGACCTTGAGCATAAGGCGATATGGGCACTAAAAAAGTTGAATATAGACTTGAATGATGCAACAAACTCTAGGCTAAGCCAACTCATTGAACTTGATGAATTTCATTTGAAGGTATAGAGAGTTGTTGTGCTATCAAAGCACAACACAAACTTGGAATTTTATGTGTTGTCAATGCGAATTTAGTTTGTTTTATGTGTTATTCTATTATGTTTGAAGGATACAAGGTTGGCCTTGATTTTGGGAAGAAATACAAAAGTTGCTGGATTTTTGATGCAGTACAGGACCCTTTACAGGTCGTGGTTCACTTTATAGGCCATGAATGTCATGAACCAAGACAAGGGCCTAGACATGACATGTAGAATATGGAACCCGAATGGACACCAAACAAGGCTCTTAACATATCATTACACATCATTTGTCAAGGAAGCAATTAAATGACATAAAAGATTAGTAATAAGGGCAAAGGGACTAAGGGAAATCTTGCATACCATAAACATCAAGAAAAAAGAGAGGCAAGGCTTATAGCATAGATACATAACATGTCCAACAACACCTTTACTACATAGGTAAGAGCGGGGCTAAGACAAGCTACTGAGCTCAACCCTCATAGTGAAAGTATATAATAAAGGAAGAGAGTTGCAATACATAACATAAGAACATAGACTAACGTCCTCAGAATAGAGGACTCACCAACTAGCTTGAGTGATATCGTACTAGCCACGTGGAGGAGGATGATCAACTGGGACTCCGGTTCCTATATGGTAACATCATATAGGCATAGAGTATGCCTTAGTATATTTGAATGTACTAAGTATGTAGGATGCAATGCAACAAGTGATAAGCACCATAAACGAAATACATAACATAGGCAATGAATAAGCATAGAGCAATATAGCATGTATGATTGAATGTTTGAAGTAAAATCATGCTTATACAAGACATAATACATGTGTACGGAGAGACCATCATTAGTGAATATCCAAGTCCTACCAACCCCGTGGAGAGGCGAATGAGGTATAAACCTGTCAAATAGTTACTCGGGCCGACAACCCCCCAAGTAAGGCTATCAAGGTACTAACCTCTCAATATGATTACCCGAGCCTACAACCCCCCAAGTGAATCAAGGTACAATGCTCAACATGGTTACCCGAGCCTATAACCCCCCAAGTGAGGCTATTGAGGTACTAAGTCCTCAACATGATTACCCGGGCCTACAACCCCCCAAGTGAGGCTTGGTGAATTCTCTACACTATATAGAAGAATATCGTATACATACATTTCTTTCATCATCATATGGTCATTCAACTCATAAGACATACATTGGGCTTTTTATTCCTCAAGAAACCATCCCTGGATATTTTATCAAACACTTGGTGGATGTGTAGTGCTAGTTTAAAACAATGCAATTTATGGATGAAATCATGCAAGGAAATCCAATGTAAAACTATCAATCACTACTTGGTAACACCCTCAAGAAATAGACATCAAAACCCTTCATCAAATCTCATAATAAATCTTAGATTCATAGCTCAAAATATGGGAAAATAGTCAGAATTTCATGAAGCATTAACATGGTTCATAGACAAGTTCATACTAGAAAACCCATATGTCAAATCAACTTAGAAACATGAATTTCAGGTAAAAAGAAAGCTTTGACACCACGGGTGAAAGGATCCAATAGTTTAAAGCCACATACCTTGATTTTGGAGAACCTTGAAGAATATTGGAAATAACTACTTGAAGCTTGAGTGAAATCCTTAAAATCCAGGAGAGGTTTTGGGACATGAATCTAGGAGTGAAATATTTGGATAAGTATTTGAGTGAGTATTGGAGAATGTCTTGACTGATATGAGGGTGAAATATGGCTAAGTATAGGTACTTTTACGTATGGGAACACTTAGGCCCAAGACATAAACGTATTGGACCGAAGTCAAAAAC
The DNA here is from genome assembly GCA_011800125.2 of Solanum clarkiae. Lineage (NCBI taxonomy): Eukaryota > Viridiplantae > Streptophyta > Magnoliopsida > Solanales > Solanaceae > Solanum > Solanum clarkiae. The sequence continues at coordinate 3,786 of JAABOM020058741.1, forward strand.
TGACAACAAAAATGCACTGTGGCGCGCCCTTGGCACGTCGCGATACGGGCGCGAAAAGCTCTCTGGAATGTGACATTTTGAAAAATCAAATTCTGATACAGTTGCTCTAAAATCGGGGTTAGACTCATTTCCCACTCAATTTGACCCCCTGACCAAGAATATTAAGTTGGATTTTTGAAATAATTCAGGGATTTTTAGATATATGAAAATTACGGTTCCGGACACTTCCAAGGAACATTTTCGGGCACTTTTTGAGGTCATCTCAATATCTCCCCCTCGGGAACATTCATTCCCAAATGTCAAGTAAATGTGTATGAGAGACATAACCAAGATAATATCAGTCCATATAATGATGCAACAATGCACTTTAAATATCATTTTAAAAGTTTCAACATAAGTGTAAAAATCATCATGTACTTGTCAACATAAACATAAATGCAGGTGAATCACATAGGGGCTGAAAAATAAGAGTTGAAATCACATAGAGGACTTAGAATTAGTACCTTAGGCTGGAGTAGAATGATCAAGATAAGAATATCGCTTTTGCATGTACGCTTCGGCCTCCAACGCAGCACTTTCGACTTGTTGGTTCCTTCAAAGGACCTTAACGGAAGCCGCCTCCTTAGGCTAGAGTAGAATGAAAGAGATAAGTATATCCCTTATCGATCATATCCAGGATCTCTACTGGAACCTCTTCATAAGTCAAGTTGTCCTCAACAACACCCAAATATCCAATGGAACAATAGCATTCGGATCACCCACGCATTTTCTCAACTTAGACACATAGAACACCGGATGAACCAAATCCATTTCACTGGGAAATTCCAACTTATATGATACATTTCCAACCCTCCTCATCACCGTAGAAGGACCAACATATCTTGGACTCAACTTACCCTTTTTACCAAAATGAACCACACCCTTCACGGGTGAAACCTTTTGGTAGACCCAATCACCAACTTTAAATTTAAAGTCTCTTCTTCTCATATCGGCATAGGATTTTTGATGACTTTGGCTATTTTCAACCTTTATCTAATCATCCTAACCTTCTCAAGAGCTTCCATAACAAGATCTGATCCCATTAAAGCCACCTCTTCAACCTAAAACCACTCAACTGGTGACCTACAACGCCTACCATAGAGGCCTATAAAATGAGCCGTACCAATGCTAGAGCGATAACTGTTATTATAGGCAAACTCAATCAATGGAAGATGATCATCCCAACTACCCCTCAACTCTAACAAACATACCCTAAGCATATCCTCAAGTGTTTGAATAGTTATTTAAACTTGGCCATCCGTTTGAGGGTGGAAGGTCGTACTAAGTTTAACCTTTGTACCAAGAACCCTTTGGAAAGACCTCCAAAAATGTGAAGTAAATTGAGAACCACGATCCAATATGATGGATAAGGGAACCCAAAGCAACCTCACCAACTTATGAATGTACAACCTAGCGTAATCTTCATCCCATATGTATTGTTAACTAGTAGAAAATGAGTTGATTTCGTCATACTATCAACCACAATCCATATAGAATCAAAACCCTTTCTAGTATTAGGCAACCTAACCACAAATTCCATATCAATCTCTTCCCACTTCCAAGTAGGAACCTCTATATCTTGGGTTAGGCCACCAGGCCTTTGATGTTCGGCTTTGACTTGTTGGCAACTATGAAAACCGGAAACAAATTATGCAATATCCCTCTTCATGCCTCCACACCAAAACACATCCCTCAAATCTCTATACATTTTATTACAACTAGGGTGAATAGTATAGGAAGAATTATGAGCCTCATCGAGAATCCTCTCTCTCAAGCCATCAACACAAGGTACACATAACCTACCTTGGTACCTGAGGGCACTATCTCCCCCTTTGGAGAAAACCTCCACCTTCCCATCACTAACCAAGGGCCTTCAATTCTAACGAAGGGATCAAGGTCTTGCTTTGGTTTCACCTCATTAACCAAATAAGATTTTGAACCATCAACAAAAACACCACCACCATTATCAACTTCTTCCAACCTAACCCCCAATCTAGCCAATCGACAGACCTCCCTAGCCACCTCCCTACCACTACCATCAACATAAGCTAGGCTATCCATAGACATACTACTCAAAGCATCGGCCACAACATTGGCCTTACCAGGATGATAGTGCGCACTCATATCATAATCCTTAAGAAGTTTTAACCACCTTCTTTGCCTCAAGTTGAAATCTTTTTGAGTGAACATATATTGGAGACTCTTATGATCGGTAAATACATCAACATGCACTCCATACAAATAATGACACCAAATCTTCAAAGAAAATACCATGGTGGCTAATTCAAGATCATGAGTACGATAGTTCTTTTCATGCACTTTGATTTGCCTAGAAGCATAGGCTATGACCTTACCATTTTGCATCAAAACACAACCCAACCCAATCGGGGAAGCATCACAATACACAACAAACCCTTCTAGTCCTTCCGATAGAGACAATATAGGAGTGGATATAGGCCTATCCTTCAAAGTTTGGAAACTCTTTTCACGCTCATTGGTCCACACAAACTTAGCCTTGTTTTGAGTGAATTTAGTCATGAGAAAAGCAATAGAAGAGAACCCATTCACAAACCTCCGATAGTAACCATCTAAGCCCAAGAAGCTCTTAATCTCTGATGGGGTCAATGGTCTAGGCCAATTTCTAATCACATCCATCTTCTTAGGATCCACCTTTATATCATTCCTAGACACACATGACCTAGAAAGGCAACCTCCTTCAACCAAATTTCACACTTTTTATACTTAGCATATAACTTCTCCTCCCTCAATCTTTGTAGCACTACCCTCAAATGATCCACACGCTCCCCCTCATTATGAGAATAGATCAAAATGTAATCAATAAAAACCATAACAAAGGAATCAAGGTAGGATTTAAAGACCCAATTAATAATATCCATGAAGATAGTCGGTGCATTGGTCAACCCGAAAGACATCACATCAAAATCATAATGCCCATACCTAGTCCGGAAGGCCGTCTAGGGAGTGTCACACTCCCTTAACTTCACTTGATGATACCCAGACTGAAGATCAATCTTAGAGAAATGACTTTCCCTTTACAATCGGTCAAACAAATCATCAATTATTGGAACAAGATACTTATTCTTTATGGTGACCCTATTAAGTTGCTGGTACTCAATAGACATTCTAAGGGACCCATCTTTCTTCTTCACAAACAACACTGGTGCACCCCAAGGTGATTGGCTAGGCCTAATAAAACTCTTCTCTTACAAATCCCTCAGTTGCTCCTTCAACTCCTTTAACTTCATCGGGCCATACAGTAAGGGGGAATAGAAATGCGTTGAGTATTGGGAAGTAGATCTATACAAAAATCTATCTCCCTTTCGGGAGGGACACCAGGAAGGTCATTTGGAAAGGCATATATGAACTCATTTACAACCGGAAACAACTTTACAGAAAGGACTTTGCACTCCACATCTCTAACTCTCACAAGATGGTAAAGAGACTCTTTAGAGATCAAAATGCGAGCTTTAATGCAAGAGATGAATCTACCCTTGACCACCACATGATCACTCTTCCATTCAAGGATGGGTTCATTTGGGAATAGGAATTTGACCATACAAGTTCTATATCCAATAGAGGAATAACATGCATACAATCAATCCATCCCAAGTATGACAGCAAAATCAAACATATTAAATTCAACAAGATCAAAAGGCAATATTTTATGTAAGATGTGAATGGGATAATTTTTATAAATCTTTCTAGATACAATAGATGCACCAGTATGAGAAGAAACCTCATAAGAGTCACAAAATAATTCAGGCTCAACATGGAACCTTTTGACAACAAAAAAGGTAACAAAATAAAGAGTGTCCCCTAAATCAATAAATGCATCCACATCAAAATCAAAGACTTTTAACATACCAACGATGATATCGGGAACCTCCTTAACCCCTTGCCTCCTTTGGAGTGTATTGAACCAATTGTACCTTAGGGCACCACCTTGTTGACCACCTCTCCCCAATGGAACCGCATTCGCACCTCTTGGACTTACCTCCTTACCCTTGTTATGATTACGGGGGCAATCCATCACCTTATGCCCAACATTACCATAACCATAACAACCACTAGTATCCCTCAAGAATAGGCCACTATAACCCCTACCACCTTTTGGATACCCACCATTAGGAATCGTACCCCCAACACCATGGGATCTTGGGAAGTCATTGGCAAACCCCCTATTAGTAGCATGAGAAGACCCTTGGCGTTGGTGGAACTAGCCACCCTTCCTAGTTTGACCTTCCCTTCAAACGGGCCCTCTTGGCCTCATTACCCCTCCACTTCCTCAATTTCTCCAACTCCATTTGTTCGGCATAAATCATCAAACTGGACAAGTCCATGTCACTAATCAACATAGCGAACCGACATTGGTCACTCACCAAGTTGGATACACCCATCATGAACTTGTTCATCCTGGACATTAGATCGGCCACCAATTGAGGAGCATCTTTAGATAGTTGATTGAACCTGAAGGCATACTCTCTCACACTCATAGAACCCTGTTTCAAGTTCATGAACTCCACCATCTTAGCCTCTCTAAGCTCAAGAGGAAAAAACTGATTAAGAAAATCCACCTTGAACTCCTCCCATAGTACCATATGATTGTTTCTCTTCACCCCATTCCATTGAGTGAACTATATTTGTGCCACCCCCTTGAGTTGGTAAGCCACCAACTCCGCCTTATCGTCCGATCTCACACCCATGATAGCAAACACTTTGTAAACCTCATTAATAAACTCTTGTGGATCCTCATCCATCCTTGATCCATACAATTCTGGCGGGTTCATCCTCATGAAGTCTCTCACTTGAGAACAGAAGTAGGAGCATGAGGGGCTATGACCCCTTGCTTGGCTTGATTAGCCACTACTTATGCAAGCAAGGTGAGAGCATCCTGAAGCTCTCCATGAGTCGGTTGCTCCTCGGGTGTGCGGCTTCTTCTTCCTATTGTTTTAGGCATGATCTAGCATAACAAAGAACAACCATTAGGGGGAAAAACTTACTCCAATTCTACAACATAACATGGAATATAAAAAGGGAAATATTTCCTAATAATGTCGCATAGCCTTCTACTCATAGTTGTGGTGCACAACACAATTATGAATAAGACTTTAATCGATGAGGTGTGTTGGACTCAGAGGATCTAATAACCTAGTGCTCTGATACCAAGTCTGTCACGACCCAAGCCTAGGGCCTAGATGTAACACGGTGAATGGGGAACTCGAATGGACACCAAACAAGGCTCTTAACATATCATTACACATCATTTGTCGTGGAAGCAATTAAATGACATAACAGATTAGAAATAAGGTTAAAGGGACTAAGGGAAACCTTGCATACCTTAAAAATCAATAAAAAAGAGAGGCAATGCTCATAATAGATATATAACATATCCAACAACACCTCTACTATATAGATAGGAGCAGGGGGCTAAGACAAGCTACCCAGCTCAATCCTCATAGTCAAAGTATACAATAAAGGAAGAGAGTTGTAGTATATAACATAAGAACATAGACCAATGTCCTCGAAATGGAGGACTCACCATCTAGCTTAAGTGATATCGTACTAGCCATGTGGAAGAGGATGATCAAGTGGGACTCTGGTTCCTACATGGTAACATCATGTAGGCATAGAGTATACGTTAATACGTTTGAATGTACTAAGTATGTTGGATGCAATATAATAAGTGATAAGAACCACAAACAAAATGCAAAGAATAGGCAATGAATAAGCATATAACAATATGACATATATGAGTAAATGCTTGAAGTAAAATCATGCTTATATAGGACATAATACATATGTAAGGAGAGACCATCATTAGTGAATATCCAAGGCCTACGACTCCCATGGAGAGGCGAATGAGGTACGAACCCCTCGGTTACCCGGGCGTACAATCCCCCGAGTGAGGCTATCTAGGTACTAATCCCTCAATATGGTTACCCAGGCCTACAACCCCCCAAGTGATGCTATCGAGGTACAAACCCCTCAATATGGTTATCCGGGCCTACAATCCCCCAAGTAAGGCTATTGAGGTACTAACCCCTCAATATGGTTACTCGGGACAACAACCCCCGAGTGAGGCTTGGCCAATTCCTAACACTATAAAGAAGAATATCATATACATATATTTCTTTCATCATCGTATAGTAATTCAACTCATAAGACATACATTCGACCTTTAATTCCTCAAGAAACCATACCCAGACATTTTATCAAACACTTGGGGGTGTGTAGTGCTAGTGTAAAACCATGAACTTTATGGATGAAATCATGCAAGGAAATCCAATGAAAAACCATCAATCACTACTTGGTAACACCGTCAAGAAATATACATCAAAATCCTTCATCAAATCTCACAATAGATCTTATATTCATAGCTCAAAACATGGTAAAATAGTCACATTTTTAGGAAGCTTTAACATAGTTCATAGACAAGCTCATACAAGAAAACCCATATGTAAAATCAATATAGAAACATGTATTTTAGGTAAAAAGGAAGCTTGGGCACCATGGGTCAAAGGACCCAATGGTTGAAAACCACATACCTTGGCTTTGGAGAATACTTGAAGAAGACTAGAAATAGAGTTTTGAAGCTTGAGTGAAATCCTTAAGATCCGGAAGAGGTTTTGGGACTTGAATTTAGGAGTGAAATATTTGGCTAAATGTTTGAGTGAGTATTGGGGAGTGTCTTGAATAATGTGAGGGTGAAGTATGGCTAAGTATAGGTATTTTCATATATGGGAACACTTAGGCACAAGACTTAAGAGTCTTGGACCGAAGTCCAAAACTAGCAACAAAAATGTACTGCGACGCGCCAAGGGCACAAAAGGCTCTCTGGAATGCGACATTTTGGAAAATCAAATTTTGATATGGTTGCTCTAAAATTGATCTTAGACCCATTTCCCACTCAGTTTGACCCCATGATCAAGAATATGAAGTAGGATTTTCGAAATAACGCACGGATTCTTCGATATATGGAAATTACAATTTCAGGCACTTTCAAGGCATATTTTCGGGCATTTTTCGGGGTCGTTTCAGTGAAGGGTTTAGCTGAAAATTCCAATGAGTAGTTAATTTATTAAAGTTGATTCTACAAATATGCAGACAAGTCATGGAATGATTTACGAGTCATAGAACATTGTTCGTTCCCTGAGGATCAGAGATGAGAAATTTTTGAAGATTTATCAGACGGAACCCCTTTATGGGTCTTAAACTACTTTATGATTCGTAGAGCAGTGTCGTAGACTTGAAGTCTAATTATCCAATAGCACTGTATGAGACCTCAATTATGGGTCGTAGAATGCATTGTGGCCAGTAAAAAATTTGTTCGTGGAGCATGTTGATCCAGTTATCTTATTTCATTTATGACTTGTATTTTACTTACTATAAATAGGTCTTTTAGGTTATTTTTCATAAGTTTAGGCATAGTACTGGGAAAACTCAGTGATTAGAGATAGAAAATTGTGAGATTACATTGGGGAGGTTTTTAGAACACTTGTACTTTAATTTCATCTTTAATCTTCTGATTCTCTTTGAAGTTTGATTTGCTTGTTCTTGATTCAATTGTAGAAGTGTTCTACTATCTTATTCCAAATCATAAGTCTTCCATCTACACAAAGTATGAGTAGCTAAATCCACAACTAGGATTGTGGAAACCATGAAGAACTTACAAGGTAAAATCAAATAATTCATAATTCTTGGAAAGTGTGCATACATATATTAATTTTGTTTGTTTTGCATGTTTGCTAGTGGTGGCCTATATTAGAACCCTGCCCTTATTATTGACTTGAATAAGGTAGTAATAAATAGAAAAAGTGATTAATTAACAGAATTCGATTGATATTTTGTCATCTAATCAACTAAACTAGGTCAAGGGGAGGTTGTAACGGGACTAATAGGTAAGGGAGAGTAATGCACACTATAGAAATTAGCTAAGTCACAAAATTAAATTCACCTATCACCTTTGACCAAAGGGCTTAGTGAACTTAATTTACTATCCTGCATGCTACATAATAGAAAAGAATTAGTTTATCTGGTGATAGTAATTTAGGAAATCACCGAGAACACAATACCCTAGCTTCTCTCTATACTGATTTAACTCTTGCATTGGTTAGATTTTTTTCTATTGATTATTGCAAACCCTCCCCCCTTTTTAGGGAAGTAAGTCGATTAACTACTCAAATTGCAGTCACTAAATTCTGTTGAATCTATGTATTCCTTGGGTTCATCTCCAACCTTTATTAGGTTCTATTTCTTGGCAATAACAGCTTTATCCTAAAAAAGGAGGTATATCTTGGGCGACATCAAGATTTTGGCACCATTACTGGGGAATATGGCTAGACTCAATTAGTTCATAGTGAATTGGGTGTTAATCCTTATCTCCCACATTTTACATTTTTTGTTGTTTTTGATTTTTTGCAGGATGTATGGGTAGTGTATGCCTAAAATGCAAAGTCAATGTAGACCTTAGACTCTGTTTGACCTAGAGATTCACCGAACATTGAGAAGAATGGCCTAAGATAACGCTTACAATATGGCTAATGCAGATTTGAGCAGGAACCAAAATGAGAATGTCGACTATCATAACCCACCTACTCTTAAGGACATCGCTCCACAGCCTCAATATTTCAATGCCAATGCTTGTCAATGACATCAATACAAGCTGAATCCTATAGCTATGGAAACGACTGGAGCTATTGTGTTGCCACCACTAACTGCTGACATAAAGTTTGTAGTCTTGAGTAGGTTGCTTGAAATGATACTGAACCATTGGCTGTTTTCAGGATTAACATCGGAGAATCCTCATAGCCATCCATACAATTTTTAATTTGTCTGAAAGAGTGTGATGGGAACACAAAATTTGTCTATAGATGTTGTGGGACTTCGTGTCTTCCCATTGTCTTATACAGGCAATGCAATATTATGGCTATCTGTGCTCCCGCAATGTTTAATCACCAATTGGGGTGAATTGTAGAAGGACTTTTTGGAGAGGTACTTCCCTAGATCGAAGAAGCTCAAGTTGAAAGACAAATCAACAACATTGAGCAACATTTTGGTGATTTGATTAGTACTACTTGGGAGCAGTTCACCAAATGCTTGAGGATTGTCCCAGACCACAAGACAGTTGATGATGCCTTGGTGGAGATCCTCTACCGTGCCCTCGATGAGAAAATTCATGCTTGTGCTGACACTATTATGGGGGCATGTTATTAGATCATCCATTCACAAGGATTGCAGAATTTATAGAGAGAGTGGTCAAGACTAATCATACATGAGGGCAGAGAAATAGAGCATCTATAGAAAGTTCGTATTCTGTCAGTGTTGGTTCAGAGCAAGCAAAGGCAACAATGAAACCAGGCAAGAGATTCCTGGATTCGCACATGTATGGAGGTATTGTTAAAACAGAATCAGAAGTAAGTCAACGCAGTGGTTTATCAACCTCCATGTGCACCCATGTATGATGATCCTATTATGAGGAGGACACTTGTTTTGTTGCTGATCAGATAGGGGCTTTTCAGATGAATGGCTAAGGGCCCAATTGGGACTATTTGTGGCAAAGTCAAAGGAACCAAGGTCAAAACTTCAAAAGAGATGGAGCTTTTAGGGATAACCATGGAGGATATTATGATCGGAATAGGGGTCCAGAGAGAGATACAAATTGGGGTCGCAGAGATAGCTTCAGAAATGGTCCCTATGTTCCACACATAACTGAGATGCATAGCTCAAAGATTGAGGAGTTGTTTTACCACCTATTAAAAAAAGTTGAGACATAACATGAGACTCTGAGGGTAACAAAATCTGAGATTTCCAGCATCAATCGGATAATTTACTCTTATTTTGTGGTTATCAAGCAGTTGAGCAATAGTTTGGTCAAGTGTCGACCTAACTTAATCAGTAGCAGAGGGGTACACTGCCTAGCAATATAGTTTTGAACCCTAAAAATGAAGGGCAGTGTATGGAAGTTACTACACGTGGTGGCAAGAGCACCATTGATCCTCCCGTGCAAGTTGATGAGGATGATGTTCATGAGGAGAAAGTTGCAGACAAGGATGCATATGTAGGAGATGATCATGGCAAGTATGGTGCAAGCAAAACTGCTGATGCGCCACAAAAGTTGAAGCCTATTCCTAGGCCTCATCCTCCATTCCCTCAATAAGTCAAAAAGAGGGAGGAGGAAGGCAAGTTCATCCACTTTCTCTCCATGATGAAACAACTCTCCATCAACATCCCTCTTATTGAGGGATTGGAGAAGATGTTAGGGTATGCGAAGTACATGAAGGACCTTGTTACTGAGAAGCATACTGTGAGTTAGAAGCTCCCCAAGAGCTTCCATATTGCAATGCTATTGCGACAAGGTCCTTGGTGTAGAAGAGAGAATATCCTAGTGCTTTCACCATACTCAACACTATTGGAGATGTGAAATTTGCAAGGGCACTATGTGATTTAGGTGCTAGCATTAATTTCATACCCCTTGCAGTCTTTAAGAAGCTAGGTTTGGGATGCCATGGCTCTTTAACCTTTATTGATTTGAGTAAAATTCTCAATCATGTCCTATATTTGCATTTTTGTTGGTTTTGCCTTAGCCATGAGTAGCTAAGCACCCATAACTTGGGGTTGTGGGAACCATGGGTAATTTGAATTGAGATGACATAGGTTTATTGCATTTCTATGATTATGATTTTGCATGTATTTTCTATTCTTTTCCTTATGATTGTTGTTTGATGGTGGCCAACACCAAACTCTACCTACTATCACAATCCTGACCAAGTTAGTAATGAATAGGAAAAGAGAAATAGATGATAGAATTTAATTGATGTGTTCTCATCTAATCAACCAAACCTGACCAAAGGGAGGTTGACTGGGATAATAGGTAACGGTTAGTTGGCACACCATGGTTGCCGACTAAGCACCATGATGAAATTTGACCTTTACCTTCACAAGATGGATGGAAGAACCTAAGTTACCATCCTATATGTGAATCTCTAATTGTAGTTACGTTGCCAAGGTTAATCAAGTCAATGAACCATGGGAAACACAATTCTCATGTTGTTCCTAAAATTGAGTGCTTTCCTGCATTGTAGTATAGTGTTTATTTTACTTAGTTCTTGAATCACAACACCCCCTTCTCCCCCCTTCCCCCTATTTAAAATTTTTAGTTATGGATACTTGAAATGATTGATAGTGAATTCTTGTAATCAAGCATTGAATTCCCTATGAATTTGACCCTAACCTTAAATTAGGTTAATTGCTAACAATAACCACTTTCTTGTTGGAGTGTGAATATCATAAAAAATTATGGCGCCGTTGCTAGGGAATACAACTTGGTTTTGACTAGATTTTACTATTAGTTAGTTCTAGTGTTAATATCTAGACTCTCTTGTATTTTACTTTTGTTTTAGTTTTTGTTAGTCAATTTTAAGTGCAGGTTGGTTGGCATTAGGACCGAACAAAAGCTCTACGTCACTAGTGATCTGTTGGAAACTTCACAAAGACTTGTCTTGTTCTATGGGCAAGAGTCCAAAGAATCAAATGTATCTACAACATTTTGCTCAAATGCTGAGGGGGGGTTCTTGGGACAAGAAATCCTGCTTGGGAGGCTATGGCTCTTCAAGCTTTCCCTATGACTCTCCGGAGTGAGGCTGTGGAATGGTGGTCAATTCTCCCACCTGATGTTTGTTCTAACTAGGGGGATATGTAGAGAGTCTTCCTCATGAAATTCTATAAGGGATCCAACAAGCATGAGCTATAGAATATCATTTGCAATTTTAAAAGGGTTCCAGGAGAATCTTTGGTAGCATCTCGGGAAAGGCATAAGAAGTGCGTGGAAATGAACCAGAACCATTGTTTGAGTGACGATGAATTGGTGGGTAGCTTCTACCAAGCATTAACCTCTGAACAATAAGGTCATGTTGATTCCTTATTCGAAGGTGAGTGTTGGGAATTTTTGAGGCAACCATTCAGCGAAATTACCGAATACATGGATAAGTTGTCTGCGATCACATAAGTTTATTAACCAATGCGAAAGAGGCTAGTTCCATCCACTAGTATAGTCGAGGGAACTCCAAGAAATACTAGAAAAAAGAGTACGCCTAATTGGCTCAGGTTACCACCCCAGCAATGCATCACTGATAAACTCTTAAGGATTAAGCGTATGCTTGAGCAAGTGTTTATGGAAACCACAGAACAAGAAGAGGTTGTACAAGAGATAAAGTTCAATGTCATTAAGGTGAACTACAAGGTGGACCAATAAGCAAAGGCAATATTGAAATTTGATAACAGGGTTGAGCAAATGGCAAACGATTAGATCTTGTACAAACAGATCAGAGAAAGGACTAGAGGAATAATGATGAGACTCCATAAACCCATAAGGAATTCTGAGTACTCATGGTGAAAAAGTCGAGTCATGACATTAAACAAGTCTCTTCGAGAGGCAACCCAAGTATCTCTTATATTTTTGGACTGCTTAAGTTTATGTTATTTGTTTGCATTGCTAGATAGTAGTTTGATGTTTGTTTGATGTATTGAGACATTGGATCAGTTGTATTGTTCTAGATATTGGTATCCCTTTAAGTGAGATATACAGGGACTGACTAAGGTTAAAGAGTTAAAAAAATAGCCCGAGGAGCAGCCTCTACGAGCAAGCCTACGAGTCGTAATGAGCTTAAGAACTCATAGTCATGCCTCGTGGAGGAAAAGAATGAGTATTAAAAGTTGGCACACACTACGAGCCAATCTTATGATTCATAGGGTCTCCTACGATTCGTAAGTGGTGTTCTAGTGCCCAAGTATGAAGTCTATATTTTTTTCTAAGTATTGGGTCTGATATGAAACTGGGATCTATGAGTCGTAACACACGCTATGACTAGTAGTCGGTGTCTCGTAGAGTAGATCTGCAAAATTTTAAAAGTTGAGTGCGATATTTTAAAGAAGAGCGCCTCCATTAACTTATCAAATATAAGATATTTTTCCCACATTTTTGATCGGTTATTTCCCCCAAAGCTTCCTATAACTCCCTTCATCTTCTTCGACCAATTTTTGTCAACAACTATCGAAATCCAATGAGTTTTTCAGCATAACATAACTAGGGTTTTGGTGTACTCCTTGTCCTCTAATTACCTCTCGTTGATCTTCATTTTCTCAATTGGTATGTTTTGTGATTATGTTTGGCACTCATGTTATGTCCTTGAATATTGTTGAATGAATGTTGATCTTTCAAACACATTAAGTACAAACCTGAGAAAATGATTGTATGAGCATGAGGATTGGGGTTTGGGCCTGTTAAACTCCCCATCATGATTTTAAATGGTATGATTGCTCTTGTTGGGTGGTTGTAAGATTGACTGTTGATGATTATGCCTTGGAGACTAGTTAATCTTTGGTGTTTTGTGAATGTGATTGGGGATTGTTGTTTAATTGTGGGGCACAAGTTTGTTGTGTTAACATAATTCTAATGGTTTTAAATATATGTCTACGATGACATATTGCTTTGATGTTGTTTAAACTTTGTTTTCCATGATCCTTGGTCCTTATGGAAAGATTGTAGGCACCACAAGTGGGCTCTATTCTCTGCCACGAGGACCCATTTTGAGTCTTAAGTCACCTTACGGATCGTACTGGCCCCTTGTAAGAGGAACCAGTCACATTAGGTTCCTTATTACTTACCATATGAGACCCACCTACGAGTCATAGTCCTCACTATGAATTGTAGTGAGGGTATCATAGAATCTGCCTTGTTTTAAAATTGTATTATGCTCTTGATTATGAGCCCAGACTATAACTCGTATGTCATCCTATGTGTCATACCTAAGGCTCGTTTCTGTGATCAGAATGACATCTCCCAGGAACCTCAACAATATTAGGCTCTTGTATGACTCGTAAGACTACCTATGAGTCGTACCTATGTCTTTTACCTACAAATCCATAGCTAAATCAGGTGCATTGTGTTTGACCTTTCTTTTAGTGTTTAGGTTACTATTATTAATTTGTCTTTGTAGTTTCTAACTGTTTCAAACATTGTGGTGCTCACGTCAAATTTTTGGGCTTAATTTTCAGGTTATATGGCTCCAAAGGCTAGAAAAGAGGGTACTAAAGCTCTGGGAAGACAGTTGAGAGATGACCCATCTGATGATGAAACATCTGAGCGCTTTGTGGAAGTCCAAACAGTCCAAATAGAATCGTGGAAAATGTACCTCAGACTCGAGTCCGTGCTGCACTAATACCGATGGAAGTTACTAGTCCCTCTCAGTCTGAAGAGGAGGTCAATGAAGGCGGGTTGAATTATGGCCATTCACTTTCAGAATCAGGGTCTATTAAGGCATCTCATACCCAATCGGAGGAGACTAACTCTCAACCTCCAGCGGATCCGATTGCTGCTGTCACTTCCATAGATCCAAGAAATACTAGATGGTGTGTTCCAGGCATGCAGGAGATACATGACAAAGGGTTGGAGCCAAAGGATCCAGGAAGGCCGATTAGACAATTTCATGAGGAATCGAGACTCAATCATTCTGGATTAAGTAGAGTACCTGACTTGGAGACAGAGATCAATCATCACGGGCTTGCATGACTATCACAAAATTTGAGAAAGTACGCCCTATATCTAGTCCGAGAATTATATGCTTCTTATTCTGACACTATTCTCCAAGATCTTCCTCGAAGGAAGAAGCCCATAGAGCAGCCAAGGTTGTGAGAAGTTCTAGTGAGGGATGAAGTTGTTGACATTTCAAAGGAGACCATTCGGAGGGTTCAGTTAGGGCTAAAGTACATAGTACTTCGTTCCACCGTAGAGTATGATGATAAGATTGCTAAAATAAGGAAAGCGGTGAGCGAGAAGAATGTGGATATGAAGACAAAGTTGCTCAAGTGGATAGCTAGCCAGATATGCAAGGAGGGTGTTGAACATATGTAGAAAATCCCACCTCTCTTTCCGAGCTAAGTTTTGGTAGTCTATTATCTGTTGGCGTATCAAACCCACCCTTATGAATAAAGTGATCACCCTGGAGAGGGATATACTACTAGCTATCATTCTAGCTGGTTACGATATTGATTGGGCACGAGTCATGGCCGAGTGGATACACGATTCAACAATTCATAATCAGACTTCATTACCTCTTCCTATCCTGATACATCAACTGTGTAATTAGGCAGGGGTGCGTGTTTCCCTGCACTTGGATCCACATATAGAGGCCCTGCACACCATGGATCCCAGCCTGATAAAAGTTGCTGAGAATCCAGTGGCCCAACAGAGAGCAGTTTCTTCTCCTATCCCAAATCTACTCCCAGTTGAGCCTCAGACTTAAGGTTCGACTCCAACTACCACCAGTACTACTCTAGCTACTATCGAGCCTTTAGTAATTGTTGAGATTGAGTCTACGGCATTCTCCAGTACTCCAACACTAGCAATATCTATATTACAGGTTGATTCTATTATCTTTGCTATTACTTTTCAGGAAGTATTATGAAGGGTGGCTACAGCGAAGTCCAGGCTACAGGCTTTAGCAACACATGTCAGACCTTAGGTCAGCCAAATGGTATGGGACTCAGAGGAGAGGATGAAGGCATTCACCCGTGCATTGGTAGATGAGAGAGTTAGAGTGGTGGATGCCCGAGTCGATGCTTTCAAAGCGAGAGTCAAACAGAGGCTTGAGGGTTCTCAGCCTGCTAACACAAGTGCACTGACATAGGAATTGACCAAGTTTAAAGTCGATATTGCAGATGTTAGCAGGCTAGTTGCAGTCCCAAAGGTAGCACCAGCGGGTGACGAGGTGTTTAACTGGCTAGCTGACCGCCCACATGATCATTGGAAGAGGCCTCTAGAGACAAATGATCTAGAACTGAGCCAGAAGAAGCCCAGACCTAATGACCCAGCATCCCCGGAGGAGGAGCCGATACCAGAGGAGGTGGTGCAGGAGTCGATCATATTGGTGGCTATACGAAGAGATAGGGAGCATTAACCATTACAATGAGAGGGTAGCTCACGCACAGCTATGACCTAGAGTGGTGAGAAGGAGATGGTGACCCAGGGCCCTACAGACTAACCAGAGACCTGTGCTTGATGCACCATGACGTTTGACCCCAGTTCATATCTTTTCTTTATGGATACGTTGTTCCTTCTGTTAGACAATCTTTTTATTATGTTGGTTTTTGGGTTTGTTTAAATATTCTTATGTTAGATATTCTTTTTACTTATATTTTGGATGTTAGTTTTGGTTTTTAATGTATGTACGTATGTGTATATATATATATATATTAATATTATCATGTTTGGTTTTTCATTGTTGTATTTACTTTGAGGATAAAGTATTCTATTTTGGTGGGGTGTGGGAAGTTATGTATCAAGGTGAAGTTTGAGTAGCCTCAAGTCCATAACTACCCCTATTTTTTATCCCAAGGTTTTCTTGCTGTGATCTTTTTCCTTGTGGATGTTTAATTTTCTATTGAACCAGCATGTTTAGCAATGTAGATATTGAGTAAATTGATAGTAGTATTATCTGTTGGCATATACACAGTCTTTAAATGCTTTTAAAATTTTGATGAAAAATTAGGTACCATCAAAATTTCTGAGTTTGTGTTTATTGGCGGATTCATGCATTTTAAGTATCTAGCAATACTTGTTCTGATAATGTGAAGATAAGTTGAGCCTTGAAGCATGACCTGTAGTCTATACTTGATTGTGTGTGCAATGTCATATGTGTTGTTAGCTTATTTTTCTACATTCATATATCATGTATGGACTCAGAAATTGCCTTGTTACTCTAAGATTGGTTTGGTGATGTCGTTGATTTAGAAAGGATCTTAGGCCTTTGTTCTTTTAGTGAACCAACTTTTATCCTAAATGACCTACCAAATGAGTGCGTGAATCCCTTGTCTCAAATTTTTTATTTTCTCATGTACTCATTCTTTCTTGACATCTTACCAACTTAACCTTCTTTGATGAAATACCTTGATGTTGGCTCTGTTCTATCTTAGAACATGTGAACCTTAGTTGAGGCTAAAAGCCTAAGTTGAGGGTGGCTACAAATTATGGCCCTGATTTGGAGAAGAGATTTTGTGTACTTCACCTCAGGCTGAAAGCCTGAGTTGAGGGTAACCCATATTATGGTAAAGTAATAAAAATGAGGTGGTTAGTTGGGAAACAAAGAAAGAAATTAAAAAATCATGAGTCGGGTGAAGGAAAAGAAAAGGAAAGTGCCTTGAGTTGAGAAAAAGCCACAAGAAATGAGTTCAGAAAAGGCACAACCGAAAATAGAAAGAAAGCACCCGGGGAAAGCTTGAAACAGGTGAATAAGGGTGGATTTAGTGAAAATGGTTGGGTTATGAAGCCAAAATTGTTGGTAAAGATGGTTCAAGGATAGCTTTTAGCCACTAGTTGCCAAAAATGCCATACCAAAGCCCCCTGAACCTATGTTACAAGCCCATAAGTCCTAAGGTGATCCAAATCCACTTTGTTATCAAGTCGGAAGATGAGTATAGAGGTAAGCCTATAGGGTTAGTCATTTTGCATGAATTGCATTTATCAGAGTGAGAATGTTTCCTCAGTCCCTGAATTCTAAATGTTTCTTGAGTGAGTAAGAGGGACTTCTTTTCTGAGAGGGCATTTGAACTACTTGATTAGCATATGGCTATACTAATGACTGTAGATGGTTGATGCTCCTTAGCTTATCATAGTTGGGTTGTCAGATTCATTATCATGTTTTTATTGTGCTTAGTAGCTTTACAATCTATTTTTGAAAATGATAGTTGGGTACCTGGATTAGAATAAATGATGTATATGACCTTGGTATAGCTACTATGTATTTTTCATTGTTTGCGTAGATTGAGTTGTCACTTAAGGACAAGCAATAATTCTAAGTTGAGGGTGTTGATGTGCTATCAAAGTACAATATATTTGATGCCTCAAAATGGGATTTTGTGAGTTCTTAATGCGACTATTTATGGTTATTATGTATTTTTGTGTTGTTCTAGATGAAAAGTTAGGTTGGCATGATTTTGGAGGAAAATTGCAGATTTTGCTGAAGCATAGGACATATGAGTTCACCTACGAGTCGAAGCCCAAGCTATGAGTCGTAGGGTGTTATTGTAGCAAGAAACAGAGACCCAAAGTCAAAGATTTTCTAAGTGAAAGTCAACCTTACGAGGCCACCCTACAAGTCATAGGTCTCACTAAGAGTCATATAGGTGTATTTGTAGCAGGAAACAGAGAGCCCAAACTTTGGATCAACAACTGAAGGCCTAGACTACAATACAAGCATACGAGTCGTATCCCAAGCTACGACTTATACAAGTGGGTCATACCAGTTGAGTCCAAGATGACAAGAACCTGATATGAGACCCCGATTGCGACTTGTAAGTCTCCCTACAAGTTGCATCTATGAAGAGAACTAAATGCTAGGTGTCTTTTCTATGTAATTTTTCGGGTAAATTTGTAAACACTTTGAATAGATTGAGTGAGGGTTTTATTTTTTTGAGAGACTAGAACAGATTGTAGATGGTAGATATTGAAAATCACCTTTGAATATTCTCTCAAGAATTTTCAAGGGTTTTAGATTAGTTTATCATTTTCTTTTGTAAAACCCACTTTTGGAGATTGCAAATCTTGCCTTGTAATCATTGTTAATCTATCAAGTTTTGGTTTGCAATTGGTGGTATCTTCAACCTTCATTGCATTGGGTAAAATTCTCAATCATATCTTATGTTTGCATTTTTGTTGGTTTTGCCTTAGCCATGAGTAGCTAAGTACCCACAACTTAGGGTTGTGGAAACAATGGGTAGTTGACTTGAGATGACATAGGTTAGTGCATTTCTGTGATTGGGGTTTTGCATGTATTGTCTATTTTTCTTCATTATGATTGTTGTTTGGTGGTGGCCAACACTAAACCACACCTACTATCACGATCCCGACCAAGGTAGTGATGAATAGGAAAAGAGAAATAGATGACAGGATTTGATTGATGTGTTCACATCTAATCATCTAAACCTGACCAAAGAGAGGTTGACTAGGACAATAGGTAACGATTAGTTGGCACGCCATGGTTGCCAACCAAGTGCCATGGTGAAATTCAACCTTCACCTTCACAAGAGGGCTGAAAGAACCTAAGTTACTATCCTTCATGCGGATCTCTAATTGTAGTTATGTTATCTAGGTTAATCGAGTCAACGAACCATGAGAACACAATTCCCAAGTTGTCTCTCAAATGGAGTATTTTCCTGCATCATAGTATAGTGTTTATTTTACTTTGTTCTTGAATCACAACACCCCCCCCTATTTAGAGATTTTAGTTTTAGATACTTGAAATGATTGACAGTGAATTCTCGTAGTCAAGCCCTGTATTCCCTGTGGATTCGACCCTAATCTTTGGTTAGGTTAATTACTCACAGAAACCATGTTATTATTGGAACGTGAACATCATCACATAGTGAATGGGGTACCCAAAAGGAGGCCAAAAAAGCCTCTGAGAATACCATTACATATCCTTGATCGCAGAAGAAATTATACAACAACAATAGATAGAAAAGGGGAAATACAGGGCTAAGGGGCATTTTGATGCCATAGAAACATAACAAACCAATAGTGTAGCATTAAAATATCATAGGGTTCCAGCAACACCTCTAATACATAAATAGGAGTGGGGGCCAAGACAATCTCTGGGCTCACCCTCATAGCCATAAGTTTCCAATAGTAGAAGAGTCAATACATAGCATAAATCAAGAAAAGTATGACCTCGGAGTCGAGGACTCACCAACTTGCTTTGAGGGAAATTACTACCCATGTGGAGGAGGAGCATAATCAAGTAGGGCTCTGATTCCTACATGTTAATATCATGTAGGCATAGAGTATGTGTCAATATGTTTGAATGTACTAAGTATGTAGGATGGACTGACACATGAGATAGGTAATATAAGCAAAATCCAATATCATAAGCAATGGATAGCATAATAATAATATAACATGTATGAATGATGCTTGAAGTAAAACATGCTTACATAGAACATATTACATATGTAAGAAGAGGCAAAATTTTGATAGATAGTCATACCCTACCATCCATGGTTATTGAGGTATCGACCCCTCAATTGGTTGATGGTTGTCTCACCCTAACATCCATGGTTATTGAGGTATCAACCCCTTAATTGGTTGATGGTTGTCACACCCTACCATCCATGGTGATTGATGTATCAATGCCTCAACAGATTGTTGGTTGTCTCACCCTACCATACTGGTGATTGAGGCATCACCTCCTCAACTAGGCATGGTGAACTTACAATACTATAAGTACTTTTTATGGAAACAACACATATAAACATTCCTTTCATCATCATAAAGTATTTTAAAAATAGGTCATGCAATAAATCATAAATGACTCAAGAATCCAAAACTGGATATTTAATCAAACACTTGGCGTGTGTATAATGCTAGTGTAAGATCATGCAATTCAAGAGTGAAATCATGCAAAAAAATTAAATGTAAAACCACCCACCAACACTTGATAATACCTTCATGCAAGATACATCAAATCACATAATGGATCATACATTCATAGTTCAAAACTTGCATAAAAGGTCACAAGTTTATGAAACCCCAATATAGTTCATAGTCAAATTCTTAATATGCAGTACCCATAAGTAAATAAACTTTGTAACATGCATTTTAGTTAAAAACGAAGGTTAGGCACCATGGGTAAAAGGACCTAATAATTGAAACCAACTACCTTAACAAATAAGATTTCCTTGGTGAAGATTGAGATGAGAACTTGAAGCGTGAATAAAATCTTTAGATACGGAAAGAGATTGGGACACTTGAATTTTGAGTGAAATATTTATCTAAGTGTTTAAGTGAGTATTGGAGAATGTCTTGTATGATATGGTGTTAAAATATGGCTAAGTATAGGTATTTTTATACATAGTAAGACTTAGGTCCAAGTCCTAAAGGCCTTGGTCCAAATCAGTAAAATTGGGAAAAAATATGCATTCCCGCACCCTGGACATGTCACACCAGGGGCACAGAATATTCTCTGCAAATCGTCACTTTAAAAATTTAAATTTTGATACGGTTGCTCTAAAATTGGGGTTAGACCCATTTACCACTTCATTTTCCCCCAATCTAGAATATGAAGTCAGGTTTTTAAAATCACGCACAAATTTTAAGACATATGGAAATTACTATTTGGGCACTTTCGAGGAACATTTTCGGGAATTTTTTGGGGTCGTTTCAATATCTCCCCCTTGGGAACATTCCTCCCCAAATTTCAAATAAACATATATAATAGAAGTATACATGATGAATTCAACCCACACAAGAATGCAACAATGCACTTAAACATCATTTCAAAAATTTCGGCATAAGTGTCAAATCATGATGAACTTGTCAATTTAAACATGAATGTATGAAAATGACATGGGGATGGAACTTAAGACTTGAGACCACATAGGGAACTTGGATTAGTACATTATGCTTGAGTAAAATGGAAGAGAGGGATACCGCTTTTCTATGTCCTCTTCGGCCACTCATATAGCACTTTCGACTTGTTGATTCCTCCAAAGGACCTTTACAGAAGCCACATCCTTGTTCCTCAACCTCTTCACTTGTCTATCCAAGATCTCTACAAGAACCTTTTCATAAGTCATGTTGTGTTCAACAACACCCACAACATCGAACGGGACAATAGCATTTGGGTCACCCACACATTTCCTCAACATGGATACATGAAAGACCGAATGAAACAAGTCCATTTCACTATGAAACTCCAACTCATAAGGTACCTTACCGATCCTCCTCAACAACCTATAAGGACCTACATATCTTGGACTCAATTTACCTCTTTTTACCAAAATGAACCACACCCTTCATGGGTGATACCTTCAAATAGACCCAATCACCAACTTCAAATTCAAGATCCCTTCTCCTTGAATTGGCATAGGACGTTTGATGACTTTGGCCTATTTTCAACCTTTTTCTAATCAGCCTTACCTTCTCCATAACCTCTATGACTTGATTTGGACCCAACAATGGCATTTCCTCTACCTCAAACCATCCAACTGGGGACCTATAACGTCTACCATAGAGGGCCTCAAAAGGAGCCATACCAATGCTAGAATATAGCTATTATTATAAGCAAACTCAATCAAGGGAATATGATCATCCTAACAACCCTTGAACTCTAATACACAAGCTTTAAGCATATCCTCAAGAGTTTGGATAGTTCTTTTGGCTTGGACGTCTATTTGAGGTGAAAGCCCATACTAAGATTTACCTTGCTACCAAGATCTCTTTGGAAGGACCTCAAAAACTGAGAAGTGAATTGAGCACCACGATCTGATATAGCAAACCAAGGAACCCTGTGCAATCTAATTAATTAAGGAATGTACAATCTAGAATAAGTAGTATTAACCTGTAGAAAATGATCCGACTTTTTCATCCGACTAACCACAACCCAAACCAACTCGTGAGGCATCACAATACACAACAAACCCCTCCAACACTTCTAGTAGAGACAAGATAGGAGCGGAGAAAGCTTATCCTTCAAGGTTTGGGAACTCTTTTCACACATATCTGTCCACACAAATTTAACATTCTTTTGAGTCAACTTAGACATGGGAGAGGCAATAGAAGAGAATCTATTCACAAATCTTCAGTAGTAACCCATTAAGCCCAAGAAGCTTCTAATATCCGATGGGGTCGAAGGTCTAGGCCAATTTCTAATCACTTTCATTTTCTTAGAATCCGCCTTAATACTATCCCCTGACACCATATGACCTAGGAATACAACCTCTTGCAACAAAACTCATACTCCTCATACATAACATAAAACTTCTCTTCCCTTAATTTTTGCAACACCACCCTCGAATGACTTTCTCTTCCTCACCATAAGAATAGATCAAGATATCATCCATGAAAACCACAACAAACAAATCATGGGAGGGTTTAAAAACCCTATTCATAAGATCCATGAAGATAGTGCATTAGTCAACCCAAAAGACATAACCACAAACTCATAATGCCCATGCCTTGTCCGGAAAGCCATCTTGGGAATGTCACACTCCCTCACCTTCACTTGATGATACCTAGACCAAAGATCAATCTTAGAGAAGTGACTAGACCTTTGAAGTTGGTCAAATAAATCATCAATCCATGGTAGAGGCTACTTATTCTTTACGGTGAACCAATTGAGTTACAAGTAGTCAATGCACATTCTAAGGGACCCATCCTTCTTCTTCACAAACAACACCAGTGCACCCCAAGGTGATTGGCTAGGCCTAATAAAACCCTTCTCTAACAAGTCCCTCCATTTCTCCTTTAACTCCTTTAACTCCATCGGGTCCATACAGTAAGGGGAATAGAAATGGTTTGAGTATCGGGAAGGAGGTATATGCCAAAATCTATTTCCCTTCCGGGAGGAATACTAGGAAGGTCACTAGGAAAGACATCAGGAAACTCATTTACCACCGAAATCGATTCTATGGGAACGACTTTGGCCTTAACATCCCCAACCCTCACAAGATGATAGAGACACTTAGAGATAAACTTTTGCGCTTTATTGCAAGAGATAAACCTACCCTGGACCACCACATCCTGACTCTCCCACTTAAGGACAGTTTAATTTGGGAATTCGAATATGACCCTATGGTTTCTACAATCAGTAGAGGCAAAACATGCATACAACCAATTCATCCCAAGAATAACATCAAAGTCCACCATATCCAACTCAACAAGATCACAAGGAAAACTATTATACAAAATGCAAACGAGATAATTTCTATAGAGCTTTCTAGCTACAATAGATGCACCAATGGTAGTAGACACTTCATAAGACTGACACAATAATTCAGGCTCAACATGAAACTTTTTGGTAACAAAAGAAAGAGTAGCACCTGAGTCTATCAATTTATACACATCAAAATCAATGACTTTTAACATATTGGTGACGGCATCGGGCACCTCATCAACCCCTAGTCTCCTTTGGAGTGCATGGAACTAATTGTACCTTGGGGCACCAGCTTGTGTGCCTCCTCTCCCCTAAGGAACCACATTTCCACCCCGGCCTTGAGGACGAACGTCTTTACCCTTGCTTTGGTTCTGAGGACAATCAACCTTCTTGTGACCCACTTCCCCACAACTATAGTAAGCATTAGTGTCCCTCAAGCATAGGCCATATAGCCTCTACCACACCTTAGGCACATAAGTCTAGAGAGCACACAACCACCTCCTTATGGCCTTGGGTTGTCATTAGCAAATATCCCACTAGGAAAATGGGAAGGCCCTTGATCTTGGTGAAACCGGCCACCCTTGGGAGTTTGGAACTTACCATCAAAATGGGACCTCTTGGCCTCACTAGTTCTCTAATTCCTCAACTTTTCCCCTTCCAATTGCTCGACATAAGTCATTAGGCAAGAAACGTCCATGTCACTAATCAACATAGCAGCATGACACTCCTCATTCACCAAATCAGATACACCTATCATGAACTTGTTCATTATAGACCTTGGGTCGGCAACCAATTATGGAGTATATTTTGAGAGTTGGTTGAACTTGAGGGTATACTCCCTTACATTCATAGATCCTTGCTTCAAATTTATAAATCCACCATTTTGGCCTCTGTAAGTTCAAGAAAGAAGAACCAGTTGAGAAATTCCACCTTAAACTCCTCCCATAGAATCACATTGTTGGTCCCTTTCTCAGCTTTGCATTGGGTAAACCATATTTGGGACACCTCCTTGAGTTGGTATGCTAGTAATTTTGCCTTCTCCTCTGACCTAACACCCATAATAGCCAACACTTTGTACATCTCATCAACAAATTCTTGAGAGTTCTAATCAAATTTAGACCTATAGAACTCTGGTGGGTTCAACCTCATAAAGTCCTTCACCCGAGATGCCAAAGTAGGAGCATGAGGGGCTTGAGCCCCTTGATTGACGTGATTAGCCATGGCTTGAGCTAACAAGGTGAGAGCATCCCGGAGGTCTCCATGATTCGGTTGTTCCTTGGGAGTGCGGGCTCCTTTTCCTCTTGTGTTAGACATGATTTAAAAATGGTAAAGAATGTTCGTTAAAGGGGAAACGTTACCTTATTTCTATAGCACAAAATAGATCACAAAGGAGGAAAACATTTTCTGAAACATCTCATAGCCTCTTACTCATAGTTATGGTGCAGAACACAACTATGAATAAGACCCTAATAACCGCGGTGTGTTGGATGTTGAGGACCATTAACAATCTAGTGCTCTGATACCATATTTGTCATGACCCGGATCTAGGACCTAGATGTGGCATGGCGAATGGGGAACCCGAAGGGACCCAAAACAAGCCTCTTAACATATCATTACACATCCTTGGTCGCGAAAGAAATTATGCAACAACAATAGATAGAAAAGGGGAAATATGGGCTAAGAGACATCATTGATACCACAAAAACATAACATACCAATAGTGTAGCATTAACATATCATGAGGTTCCAACAACACCTCTAATACATAGATAAGAGCGGGGGCAAAGACAATCTCCGGGATCAACCTTATAGCCATAAGTTTGCAACATAAGAAGAGTCAAAATATAGCATAAATCAATAAAATCATGCCCTCGGAGTTGAGGACTCACCAACTTCCTTTAAGGAAAATCTTACTAGCCATGTGGAGGATGATGATGATCAAGTGGAGCTTCGGTTCCTACATGGTAACATCATGTAGGCATAAAGTATGCATTAGTATGTTTGAATGTACTAAGAATGTAGGATGCAATGCAACAAGACATTGGCAACATAGCAAAATGCAATATCATAAGCAATGGATAGCATAATAACAACATGACAGGTATGAATGATGCTAGAAGTAAAACATGCTTATATAGAATATATTATATATATAAGAAGAGATCAACAATATGATGGATTGTAACACCATATCATCCATGGTAATTGAAGTATACATCCCTTAATTAGTTAATGGTTGTCTCACCCATACCATACATGGTGATTGAGGTATCAACCCCTAAATTGGTTGATTGTTATCTCACCATACCATCCATGGTGATTAAGCTATCAATCCCTTAATTGATTGATGGTTGTCTCACCCTACCATCCATGGTGATTGAGGTATCAACCCCTGAATTGGTTGATGGTTGTATGACCTTACCATACATGGTGATTGAGGTATCACCTCGTCAACTAGGCATGGTCAACTTATAATACTATAAGTACTTTTCACGGAAACAACTCATATAAACATTCCTTTCATCATCATAAAGTATTTCAAATCATAGGTCATGCAACGTATCATCAATTACTCAAAAATCCAAAATCAAACATTTTTTCAAACACTTGGCGGGTGTGTAATGCTAGTGTAAGATGATATAATTCAAATGTAAAATCATGGAAGAAAATACAATGTAAAACTACCCACTAATACTTCGTAATAACGGTATGCAAGATACATCAAAACCCCTCATCAAATCACATAATGGATCTTAGAGGCATAGCTCAAAATATGTTTAAATAGTCACAAGTTTATGAAACCCCAATATAGTTCAAAGTCAAATTCATAATAAGTAGAATCTGTAAGTAAATCAACTTAGAATCATGCATTTTAGGTAAAAAGGAAGGTTAGGCACCAAGGGTGAAAGGACCCAATGGTTGAAACCCACATACCTTAACTTTGGAGATTTCCCTTGGTGATGATTGAGATGAGAACTTGAAGCTTGAATGAAATCCTTAGATCCAGAAAGAGAATGGGACATTTGAAGTTTGAGCAAAATATTTGTCTAAGTATTTGAGAGGATATTGGGGAATGTCTTGTCTGATATGGTGTTGAAATATGACTAAGTATAAGTGTTTTTATGCATGGGAAGACTTAGGCCCAAGACACAAAGACTTTGGACTAAATCAACAAGATTGGGCAAAAATATGCCTCTCCACGCCCTGGCCGTTTCGCGGAAGGGGCGCGGAATGCTATTTGAAATCATCACTTTAAAATTTTTAAAATTTTGATACGGTTGCTCCGAAATCGGGGCTAGACCTATTTCCCACTCAATTTTGCCTCCCGATCAAGAATATGAAGTCATATTTTTGAAATCTCGCACAAATTTTGAGATATATGAAAATTATGATTTTTGGCACTTCCAAGGCATATTTGCATGCACTTTTTAGGGTCGTTTTAGTTGGCACATGCACTAATCTATAATTGTTTTCTTGATGACTATCTAATTCTATTTTGAAAAGGTTGTATGGGTATTTGAGTTTGAGATTGATGTTATGTATGCCATTGGGTTGTGGTCTGTGTGTTACTATACTACCTGTGTAGATTAAGTCTGTTGCTTGAGGAAAAACAATAATTTTAAGTTGAGGGTGTTGATGTGTTGCCAAAGTACAACACATTTGATACTTAAAATATGGAATTTTATGTCTTCTCAATGGACATTAGTCGGTTTTATGTGTTTTGGTGCTATGTTTGTGGGATTGTGTGGTTGGCCTTGATTTTTGGAAGAAATACAGAAGTTGTTGACATTTTGATGAAGTAGGAGACCCTTTATGGACCATGGTTCACCCTACGGGCTGTGAAGGGGTTTCATGGAAAATTTTAATGAGGGAATGATTTTCTAAAGTTTGATTCAATGAACATGCAAATGAGTTACGAAATGATTTATGAGTCGTAGAGCATGCCTCATCCCCTGAGGACTCATCTTACAACCATCACTGCATGGCTTGTATCTTACACTTCCTTGATTTTGGGGACATGGTAGCTGAAATGTACACATTTAACATCATGATTAGCCCCACATGTAGTGGAATGAAAATCAAGAAATTATTAAAACTGATGACAAATAAATCAATGAAGGCACGTTTACAGGCCGTAGTCAGAACTACGAGTGGTAATAGACCTTCATATATGACTCGATACTATCAACGAAATTACTAGAAATATTTCGATGAGACCAAGTATGACTCCTACAACATTCTACAGGTCGTAGACTAAGTTGTAGATGTAGTTGTAGACTTAAAATTTTGCAGATGTCACCCTACGAGACATATTTACAAGTCGTAGACTAAACTATGACTCGTAGAAGGCCTCATCTGATAGAGTCTCAGAATCCACAAGCTACTAGATCTTTTCATGGGGGAAAACTAAGGCAGGTAAATTATTCAATGGGATGTAGAAGATCGTCATGGTATGAACATTTAGTTACTTGAGTTTTCTAAGCCCATCAAACGAGTCCCAAAACCAAATTATCAATCGACCACAACAAATATATTCAGCACCGACACAAAAATAACATGCACTTAGATAATCCCAAAAAATTTACCAATGCCTCACATGCGATAATTATGCATTACCACATCAAGTGTCCTTTAGCATATTCGCATCACCATTCGACACATGTTTGATAGTTAGAAGCTATTTGCACACACACAATCACATGTCATTTGTGACACACTGAATTCCATGTTATTCGAATGATGTGTGATGAAATGATTTTCATGTAACAACATTCAAACATTATACTGCCAAACGCATATTCTAGCATTTACAAGGCAACTACTCAATTAAGGTTAAGCATATATCACATACAAAGGCAACACCTAATTCGAACATACCAAGTTTGGAATATCGTACCCATCAATAATTCTAACCTATTGATATGAATTTTGGTAATACAAGAAATTTAGAGCCAAGAACCTACCAAATTGGGATGACAAGATCGTAAAATTGAGGGAGGAAACTGAATTGGTCAAAACCCTAGGTGTCAGAGTATCATAGAAAAATGTCGAAAAAGATGAATGGTGGCCAAATGATGGTTAGAGTAGTAAATATAGAAGCCTTAATAATAAGTATTATGTGTGAACTATTACAAAATAAGTCTAGCATAAACTACAAGCTACAAAATAAATCTAAAAGATTAAAGAAGAAGATGATAATGAAAGATGTTATATGTATTTGTGTCTTCTATTTCTCTATGTGTTTTTGCTTTACTATAGTCGCTCTCTCTGCTATGATCTTATATATATATATAAGAAAATGAGAGGATATGACATGAGCCACCATTATTGAACAACAATATGAAATGCAATAAAGCCAACCATCACAATGGATAATTATCATGATGCAGGGTCCCAGGAATATTTTCCTTTATGACCATATATTTCCTTTTGCATATTAAATTATTTTTTTTCCAACATTCACCCTAAATTATTCATGTAAAAGGAAGGTTCTAGTACTAAAATGCACATCATTAGCTACTTCAGTAAAATCCTTGCCAGGAAAACCCAGTGGGGGATAAAACCTTAGTTAAGGGAAAAAAAGTATAGTGCCTATTTTTTCCCCTGAAGAAAACTTCATTTGATACTTTGGAGACAGTGCATTCTAATCTTATATCTTAACTTTTCAAATGTTGACACTGATAATGCCTTAGTGAATAAATCAACAAGATTATCACACGCATGAATTTATTTTACATCAATTTTATCTTTCTTCTGAAGATCATGTGAGAAATATAATTTTGGTCAAATGTGTTTTTTTCCGTCTCCTTTTATGAAGTTACCTTTCAATTGAGCTATACATGTGACATTGTCTTCAAATATGATTGTGGGTACTTTGACATCATTTTTTAGTCCACACTTCTCTTCGATGGAATATATCATTGATCTTAACCACACACATTCTCTACTTGCTTCATGAATTGCTATTATTTCAGCATGATTTGAAGAAGTAGCAATGACGAATTGCTTTGTAGATCACCGTGATATAGCAGTTCCCTCGTGTATAAACAGATAGCCTATTTGAGATCTGGCTTTATGTGGATCTGATAAATAACTTGCATATGCACAACCAACAAGGTCTGCACAACCTTTGCTAGTGTAAAATAAACACACATCAATAGTACCTTTCAGGTATCGCAAAATATGGTTGATACTGTTCCAATGCCTTCGCATTGGGCTGAACTATACCTTTCTAGTAAATTAACAAAAAATATTATATCAAGTCTAGTAGAGATAGCAACATACATAAGTTCTCCAATAGCTTTGAGATACGGTGCTTCAGGACCTAGGAGTTCTTCATCTTCTTCTGGAGGATGGAATGGATCATTATTTGCTTCAAGAGATCTAACAACCATTGGAGTACCTAACAGATGTTCTTTGCTCGTATAGAATCATTTTAAGATATTCTCAGTATAGGTAGATTATTGAACAAAAATTCCATCTACCAAATGTTCAATTCGCAGACCCATACAAGGTTTTGTCTTTCTGATCTCTTTCATCTCAAATTCATTTTTTTAAATATTCAATTGCCTTTTAGACCTCTTCAGGAGTTCTAATAAGATTTATATCATCAACATAAACTGCACATATTATGAACTCTGATCCCGTTTTCTTAATGAAGACACATGGACAAATAACATATTTATATATCTTTCATTTGTCAAGTACTCTCTTAGGCGATTGTACCATACTTGGCCTGATTGTTTCAGATCATATAATGATCCTTGCAATTTGACAGATAATAATTCTCGAGATTACATGTTTCAAGAAATTTAAATCTCTTTAGATTTTTCATGTAAATTTCGCTATCAAGTGAAGCATATAGGTAAGTTGTAACTATATCCACTAAACGTATTTCAAGATTTTCATGTACAGCTAAATTGATGAGATATCAAAAAGTTATTCCATCTGTAACAGGTGAATATGCTTCTTCATAGTTGACACTGGGTTTTTGAGAGAAGCCTTGTGTAACAAGGCATGCTTTGTATCTTACGATTTCATTTCTCTCATTTCCCTTTTGCAAAAAAACCTATTTATAGCCAACTGGTTTTACACTATCAAGAGTTTGGAAAAGGCGTTTTGGTGACTGGCATGTATCTGACCACTGCCATTTATCTTCATATCTTTGACATATGCTTTTTAATTTTTCTTGGAAAAGCTTCTGACATTTGTTTCCTTCTTTTTAAAATGTTGATCGTGTCTCGGTGCAAGACAACTATCATGATATTTCATTTAACAATTCATTATTTCTTTCAGCAATACGAAGGTGAGTAAGCAATTCAGAATATTTAGTAAATTTCGTAACATGATATTGTTGATGCAGGAGCATATTTATGGGGGAAAATGTGGAGTATTTTCTTTTCAAGATTATCTTGTTAAATGATTTTTTCTCTGCATAGATTCAGCTATGATATAATTTTGAACATTGTTGAATTATATTCATATATATTTTTAAAATCTAATAATCTTAGATTTAGCCAATCATGATATGCTTGTTGAAGGACGACCAATTTCAAGTGGCCAAATCATTCTTTTAGTTTCTTCCCAATTTTAACGTGTTTGTGGAAGGACAATCAACTTCATGTGGCCATATCATTCTCTAAGATTCTTTCACAATTTTAGGAATCTTTTATTGTCAAATATTGTAATTTTAACGCCTCATCAAGATGGTGGCAGAGAAAAATCAAAGCATTGGCACAATTTTGGCTAGATACTTTATTATCATCGTTAATGATATCTGTCAGACCCATTGATTCTAAATATAGTTCAACATCTAGTGACCATGATGAATAATTTGTTCTATATGTATTAAGAACAATAAATTCAACTTTTAAAAAATTAGACATTTAATAAATAAAATTCTTACCTACTTTGTTACCTATTTAAAATAGCTTGAAATGGGCAGAGCTTCGTGCTGATAACTGTCAAGACCCAATCCTAGGGCCTAGATGTTACCCGGTGACTGGGAAATCCAAAAGGACCCTACACAAGCCTCTTAACTTATCATTTTATATCATTGGTCGTTGAAGCAATTAAATGATATAAAATATTAGAAATAAGGGCAAAAAGACTAAGGGAAAGCTTGCATATCAACATCAAGAGAAAAAGAGTAAAGACTCATACATAGCATAGATACTTAATATTTCCAACAATACCTCTACTAACTAGATAATAGAGGGGGCCAAGACAAAGCAATCGGGCTCGCTCTCATAGTCAAGTAAACAATAAAGAAGAGTGTATCAATACATAACATAAGAAACATAGACCAACATCCCCAGAATGGAGGACTCACTAACTAGCTTGAGTAATATCGTACTAGCCACGTGGAGGACTAGGATGATCAAATGGTACTCTGGTTACTACATAGTAACATCATGTAGGTATAGAGTATGCGTTAGTACATATGAATGTAGTAAGTATATAGGATGCAATGCAATAAGAGGGGTAGGCATCATAATTGAAACGCATAGCAATAGGCAATAGATAGCATAATAATAATATGACATGTATGATCAATTTTTAAGTAAAACATGCTTACATAGCACATATCATATGGGTAAGAAGAGACCAATCTAGATTACCAAGGTACGAACCCCTTTGGTTGGTTGGCGAATAGTCGCACCCTACCATACCTAGTGTCCGAGGTACGAAACCCTTTGGTTGGTTGGCAGATAGTCTCACCCTACCACCCCTAATAATTGAGGTACTAACCCCTTAACATGGTTACCCGAGCTCTTCTCCCCTCAGATTGGGCATGGTGATGTTCAAGCACTTATATAGAAAATATTACATACATAAGTTCCTTTCATTATCATATAGTCACTCAACTCATAAGACATGCATTGGACCTTCATTTCCTCAAGAAAATATAACTGGACATTTTATCGAACACTTGGCGGGTGTGTAGTGCTAGTGTAAAACCATGCAAATCAAGAGTGAAATCATGCAAGAAAATCCACTGTAAAATCGTAAATTATTACTTGGTAACCGTTAATCATTACTTGGAAACACCCTCAAGCAATATACATCAAAATCATTCATCAAATCTTATAATAGATCTTAGACTCATAGCTCAAAACACAGTAAAATAGTCACAATTTCATGAAGCTTTAACTTAGTTCATTGACAAGTTCATATTAGAAAACCCATATGTAAAATCAACTTAGAAACATGTATTAGGTAAAAAAGAAGCTTGATCACCATGAGCGAAAGGACTCAATGGTTTGAAACCCATATACCTTAACTTTGGAGAATTCTTGAAGAAGTTTGGAAATGGAGACTTGAAGCTTAAGTGAAATCCTTATGATCTGGAAGAGGGTTTGAGACTTAAATTTAGGAGTGAAATATTTAGCTAAGTATTTTAGTTTGTTTTGGGGAATGTTTAGAATGATATGAGGGTGAAATATGGCTAAGTATAGGTATTGTCACACTTGGGAACACTTGGGCCCAAGATTTATAAGTCTTGGACTGAAGTCAAAACTGGACAAAATTTCGCCAGGGGCACGATTTTCTCACTGGAAATTGCATTTTGGGAAAATGAAATTTTGACAAGGTTTTTCTAAAATCAGGGTTGGATCCACCTCCCACTCAATTAGACCCCCTGATCAAGAATATGAAGTCAGATTTTCTAAATAACGCACAGATTTTTAGATATATGGAAATTAAGATTCTAGGCACTTTCGAGGCACATTTTCGAGCATTTTTTGGGGTCATTTCAATATCTCCCCCTTGGTAATATTTGTTCCCGAATGTCAAAGGAACATATATGAGAAGAGTGATCATGAACAAATCAGCCCCAACAAGAATGCAACATTACATTTAAAACACCATTTTCAAAATCTCAACATAAGTGTAAGAATCATCATGAATTTGCCAACATAAACATGAATGCATGTGAATGACATAGGGGCTGAAACATAAGACTTGAAATCACATAGGGGACTTAGAATTAGTACCTTAGGCTGGAGTAGAATCACAGAGATGAGGATATTGCTTTTGCATGTTCGCTTCGGCTTCCCATGTAGCACTTTCGGTTTGTTGTTTAGTCCAAAGGACCTTAGTGGAAGCAACCTCCTTGTTCCTCAATCTCTTCACTTTTCTATCAAAAATCTAAATCGGAACCTCCTCATAAGTCAAGTTATCCTCAACAACACCCACAACATCAAGAGGCACAATAGTATTTGGATCACCAATACATTTCCTCAACATGGACACATGGAACAGTGAATGAACCAAATCCATTTTACTAGGCAATTTCAACTCATAAGCTACCATGCCAACCCTTCTCATCACCTCATAAGGAACAACATTTCTTGGACTCAACTTACCATTTTTACCAAAATGAACCACACCTTTCATGGGTGAAACCTTTAGATAGACCTAACCAACTTTGAATTCAAGGTATGTTCTTCTCACATTGGCATAGGATTTTTGACAACTTTGGGTTGTTTTCAACCTTTCTCTAATCATCCTAACTTCTCAGGAGCGTCCATAACGAGATCCAGTCCAAATAAATCCACCTCTCCAATCTCAAACCACCCAAATGGTAATCTACAATGCCTACCATAGAGGGCCTCAAAAGGAGCCATATTAATGCTTGAATGATAGCTATTACTATAGGAAAACTCAATCAATGGACGGTGACCATCCCAACCACCCCTCAACTCCAATACACACTAAGCGTATACTCAGGTGTTTGAATCGTTCTATCGGTTTGGCCATCCGATTGAGGGTGGAAGGCCGTACCAATTTTGATCTTCGTACAAAGACACTTTTGGAAAGACATCAAAAAATGAGAAGTAAATTGAGCACCATGATCCGGCATGTTAGATAAGGGAATCCCATGCAGCTTCACCAACTCATGGATGTACAACCTAGCAAAATCCTCAGCCCATATGTTGTCTTAACCAATAGAACGTGAGCCGAATTCATCATCCTATTAACCACAACACTATGAAATCAAAACCTTTTATATTCTTAGGCAACCCAACCACAAAATCCATATTAATCTCTTCCCACTTCCAAGTGGGAACCTCTATATCTTTGGTTAGGCAACCTGGCCTTTGATGCTCGACTTTGACTTGTTGGAAACTATGAAAACCAGAAACAAATTTGGCAATGTCCCTCTTCATACCTCCCCACCAAAACACATCCCACAAATACCTTTACATTTATGTAGAACCGAGGTGAATGGAATAAAAAGAATTATTAGCCTCACAAGAATCTTCTCTCTCAAGACATCAACACAAGGTACACATAACCTACCTTAGTACCTAAAGGTACCATCTCCCCCTTATGAGAAAACCTCCACCTTCCCATCACTAACCAAGGCCTTTAATTCAAACATAGAGGAATCAAGGTCTTGCTTTGCATTTACCTCATCAATCAAAGAAGATTTTGAACAATCAATAACAACAACACAACCATTATCAACCTCTTTCAACCTAACCCCCAATCTAGCTAACTGATCAACCTCCCGCGCTACATCTATGCCACTACCATCAACATGTGCTAGGCTACCCATATAAAACCTACTAAAAGCATCTTTCACAACATTAGCCTTACCGGGATGGTAATGCACACTCATATCATAATCCTGAAGAAGTTCTAACCACCTTCTTTGCCTCAAGTTAAGATCTTTTTGAGTAAACACATATTGGAGACTCTTATAATTTGTAATGACATCAACATGCACTCTATACAAATAATAATGCCAAATCTTCAAAGCAAATACCACAGCGGCTAATTCAAGATCACGAGTAAGATAGTTCTTTTCATGCACTTTGAGTTGCCTAGAAGTATAGGCTAGGACCTTACCATTATGCATCAAAACACAACCTAAACCAACTCGAGAAACATCACAATACACAACAAACCCTTATAGCCCTTTCGGAAGAGACAATATTGGAGCGGACATAAGTCTATCTTTCAATGTTTGGAAACTCCTTTCACACTCATCGGTCCATACAAACTTAGCCTTCTTTTGAGTCAATTTAGTCATGGGAGAAGCAATAGAAGAGAACCCATTCACAATTCTCCGATAATAACCTGCTAAGCCCAAGAAGCTCCTAATATCCTACGGGGTCTATGCCAATTCCGTCTTCTTAGGATCCACCTTTATACCATGCCCCGACACCTCATTCCCTAGAAAGGCAACCTCCTTCAACCAAAATTCACAATTTTCATACTTAGCATACAACTTCTTCTCCCTTAATTTGTGGAGCACCACCCTCAAATGACCCACATGATCCTTGTCACTGTGAGAATAGATCAAAATGTCATTAATGAAAGCCACAACAAATGAATCAAGGTAGGGTTTAAAGACCCTATTCATAAGTTCCTTGAAGATAGCCAGTGCATTGGTCAACCCAAAAGACATCACAACAAACTCATAATGCCCACACCTAGTCTGGAAGGCCATCTTGGGAATATCACACTCCCTCACCGTCACTTGATGATACCCGGACCGAAGATCAATCTTAAAGAAGTGACCAGCCTTTTGCAATTGGTTAAACAAATCATCAATCCTTGGAAGAGGATACTTATTCTTTATAGTTACCCTATTAAGTTGCTGGTAGTCAATACACATCTTAAGGGACCCATCCTTCTTCTTCACAAACAACACCGGTGCACCCCAAGGTCATTGGCTAATCCTAATAAAACCCTTCTCCAACAAATTCCTCAATTTCTCTTTCAACTCCTTAAACTCCACTGGTTCTATATGGTAAGGAAGAATAGAAATGGGTTCGGTATCAGGAAGAATATCTATTCCAAAATCTATCTCCCTATCGGGAGGGACACCGGGTATTTGGGAAGCTATCTCGGAACTCATTTACAACCAGAACCAACTCTATCGAAGGGACCTTAGACTCCACATCTCTAACCCTCACAAGATGATAAAGACACCACTTAGAGATCAACTTACGGGCTTTAACGCAAGAGATGAATCTATCCTTAACCACCATATCATGACTCTTTCACTCAACGACAGGTTCATTTGGGAATTGGAACTTGACCCTACAGGGCCTACAGTCAATAGAGACATAGAATGCATGCAACCAATCCATCTCAAGTATGACATCAAAATCAACCATAACCAACTCAACAAGATCGTAAGGCAATATTTTATGCAAGATACAACTAGGATAATTTCTATAGACCTTCCTGGCAACAACTGATGCACCAATAAGAGTAGACACCTCATAAGACACACACAACAACTCGGGCTCAATATGGAACTTTTTAGCAACAAAAGGGGTAACAAAAGAAAGAGTAGCACCCTGATCAATCAATACATACACATCAAAATCAATGACTTTTAACGTACTGAAAACAACATCAGGAACACCCTCAACCCCTTGCCTCCCTTGGAGTGCATAGAACCAATTATGACTTAGGGCACCACCTTGTTGACTACCCCTACCCAATGGAACCACATTTCCACCCTAGCCATGTAGATGAGTATTCGTAACCTTGTAGCGATTTCTTGGGCAATCCATCTTTTTGTGATCAATTTCCCTACATCCATAGAATGCATTGGAGTCTCTTAAATATGGGCCCCAAGACCCTTACCGTATTTAGGACACATAGCATTAGAAAACATACCTCCAACACCTTGGGCCCTTGGAAGTCATTGGAAAACCCCATATTAGTAGCATGAGAAGACCCTTGGCCTTGAAGGAACCAACCACACTTCCAAGTTCGAAACCTTTGCTCAAAATAGGCCCTCTTGGCCTCATTACCCTTTCTCTTCCTCAACTTTTCCTCCTACATTTGTTCGACATATGTCATCAAATGGGACAGTTCCATGTCACTAATAAAATAGTGAACCAGCATTCCTCACTCACCAAGTCGGAGACACCCGTCATGAACTTATTCATCCTAGACCTTGGATCGGCCAGCAATTGAGGAGCATATTTAGATAGTTGGTTGAACTTGAGGGCGTACTCTCCAACACTCATAGCACCTTGTATCAAGTTCATGAACTCCACTATCTTAGCTTTCCTAAGCTCAAGAGGGAAAAATGATTAAGAAAAGCCACCTTAAACTCCTCCCATAGCACCACATGATCGTTTCCCTTCTCCCCCTTCCATTTAGCGTACCATATTTGTGCCACCCCCCTTGAGTTGGTAAGACACTAACTCGGCCTTATCCTCTGATCCCACCCCCATGATAGCTAACACCTTGTAAACCTTATCAGTAAACTCTTATGGATCCTCATCCACCTTTTACCCATAGAATTCTGGCGGGTTCATCCTCATAAAGTCTCTTATCTGAGATGCCGGTGTAGGAGCATGAGGGGCTCGGGCCCCTTGATTGGCTTGATTAGCCACAACATGAGCAATAAAGGCGAGAGAATCCCAAAGCTCACCATGAGCCTATGGTTTCTCGGGTGTGAGAGCTTTACTTCCTTTTATGTTAGGCATAATCTAGCATAGCAAAGAACTTACTCCAACTCCATAGCATTACTTAGAACATGAAGAAGGGAAACACTTCCTAAAACGCCTCATAGTCTCTTATTTATAGTCATGGTGCGCTTCACAACTATGAATAGGACTCTAGTCGACGTGGTGTGTTGGAATCCGAGGATCTAACAACCTAGTGCTCTAATAACAAGTTTGTCATGACTTAAGCCTAAGGCCTAGACGTGATGCGGCGAATGGGGAACATGAAGGGACCCCAAACAAGCCTCTTAACTAATCATTACATATCATTGATTGTGGTAGCAATTAAATGACATAAAAGGTTATAAATAAGGGCAAAAGGGTTAAAGGAAAGCATGCATATCATCAACATCAAGAGACAAAAGAGTCAAGACTCATAGCATAGATACATCATATATCCAACAACATCTTTACTACATAAATAAGAGCGGGGGCCAAGAAAAAGTAACTAGACTCACCCTCATAGTCAAATAGACAATAAAAAAGAGTGTATCAACACATAACATAAGAAACATAGACCAACATCCCTGGAAAGGAAGACATATAACTATCTTGAGTGATATCGTACTAGCCTTGTGGAGGAGGAGGATAATCAAATTGTTCTCCGATTCCTACATGGTAACATCATATGGGCATAATGTATGCGTTAGTACATTTGAATATACTAAATATGTAGGATGCAATGCAATAAGAGGTACGCAACGTAATCGAAATGCATAGCAATAGGAAATAGATAGCATAATAATATGCCATGTATAATCAATACTTACGTAAAACATGCTTACATAGGACATATCATATGTGTAAGAAGTGACCAATCTAGATTACCAAGGTACAAACACCTTTGGTTGGTTGGCGGATAGTTGCACCCTACCACCCTGGTGTCTAAGGTACAAACCCCTCGATATCGTTACCAAGATATGAACCCCTTTGGTTGGTTGACGGATTGTCTCACCCTATCACCCCTGGTGATTGAGGTACTAACCCCCCAACATGGTTACCTGGGCACTTCTCCTCCTGATTGTGCATGGTCAAGTTCAAACACTTTATATATAAAATATCATATACATAAGTTCCTTTCATCATTACATAGTCATTCAACTCATAAGATATGCATTGGACCTTCAATTTCTCAAGAGACCGTAACCGAACATTTTATCAAGCGTTTGGTGGGTGTATAGTGCTAGTGTAAAATCATGCAAATCAAGAGTGAAATCATGCAAGAAAATCTATTGTAAAACTATCAATCAATACTTGGAAATATCCCTAAGCAATATACATCAAAAACCTTCATCAAATCTCACGATAGATCTTAGATTAATAGCTCAAAACATGGTGTAACAGTCACAATTTCATGAAGCTTTAACATAGTTCATAGAAAAGTTCATACTAGAAAATCTATATATAAAATCAAATTAGAAACATGTATTTTAGGTAAAAAGGAAGCTTGGGCACCACGGGTGAAAGAACCCAATTTTTGAAACCCGCATATCTTGACTTTGGAGAATCTTTGTAGAGATTGGAAAAAGAGACGTGAAGCTTGAGTGAAATCCTTAAGATCCGGAAGAGGGTTTGAGATTTGAATTCACGAGTGGAATATTTGGTTAAGTGTTTTGGTGAGTATTAGGAAATGTTTAGAATATATGAGGGTGAAGTATAGCTATGTACAGGTATTTTCACATTTAAGAATACTTAGGCCCAAGACTTAAAACTCTTAGACTGAAGTCAAAACTGGACAAAATTTAACACATATGCGCACCAGGGGCGCGATTTGCTCATTGGAAATTGCATTTTTGGAAAATCAAATTTTGATACAGTTGCTCTAAAATTGGAGTTAGACCCATTTCCCACTCAATTTGATCCTGTGATCAAGAATATAATGTCAGATTTTTGAAATAATGCACAAATTTTTAGATATATGAAAATCACGATTCCGGGCACTTCCGAGACATTTTCAGGCACTTTTGAGGGTCATTTCAACAATGTGTTATACAATAAGTGTAGTGTTATCTAGAATCTATAAAATAAATCTAGAAGATTAAAGAAAAAGAAGATAATAAAAGATGTTATATGTATTCTTGTCTTATATTTCTCTGTGTGGTTTTGTTACACTGCAATTGCTCTATCTGCTATGCTCTTTTATGTATATAAGAAAATGAGAGGATATGACATGAGCCTTAATTATTGAACAACAATATAAAATGCAATAAAGACACCATCATTATGGACAATTATCATGATGCAGGGTCCTCTGAATATTTTCCTTTATGACCATATCTTTCTTTTACGTATTAAATTATTTGTTTCCAATATGAACAACATAAATAAGGAGTCAAAAAGGGAAAGTTAGGGAGCCTCCTTATTGTTCTATTTTTCTTTTAACCTGCTTTTAACATAAAATACATTTTTCCCAAAGTAAGACGGTTTCAAGACCATCTAAAACCTTACAAAATCTCTCATGAATTTATTTTTGTCAAAAAACACAAAATAAATAAGTTCTTTGGTGCAAAGTTAAGAAATCCCCTACCTTTTGTTAAGTGATTGAACTCTGTCCTTTATATCTCATTCTATAAGGCTGTGTTTTTAGTGTGTAAATACATTTTGGAAGCTAATTCATATACCTACAACTTTTATATGTGTGAAATTCAGAATCTTCTTGTATGGTATTGAAAAGGGGGATAAAACACAGTGAAAGTTCTTGCCAGTTTTCTGTCTAAGAAGTCTTCTACATTCTGTTGTTAGTACGTTAATCATATTTTGATGTGTGAACTATATTTTGTGATGGTTTTTAGTTCTCTACAACCCGAAGACAATAGCTACAAATCATATTTTTATATTGGAATCTTATTTGATAGTTATGGATTCAAAAAGTGGATGCAAGTTACGACAACTTATGTCCAGAGTTTTGACATAGAAATCCTTGTGTTGTTAGTGTTTTGCTTATAAAAAGTTCTTGTGCAAAGGATATATTGAAGTGATTCTTGATTGTTTGCAACCTATATTCCCTACACATGTCGTGTTCATGAAGACTGAAAAGCCTAATTTTTCCATTTACCAATTCAAATTCTAGTTGCATTGCAAAGCAGTAAAGCTGCCAAGAAGTGTGTTATTTGCGGAAATAGGACTCCATTTTGGTATTTTTCTTGTTAGTTTCTACCTTTTGAAAGTGGCGAATATTAAATGAACACCTAAATGAGTATTAAGGTTCTCAAACTCTTGTGCAATCCTAGGTAAATTGATTGAAAGAATGAATGTCTCATTGATCCACAACATGACCTCGGTAGGGTTGGTTGCAAGCTAAATGGGGAGAGTTTGTGTAAAAACTTATTCTTGTGCCTTTGTTACCTGCTGGTACTTTTGAATGTTATCTTCGTATCTCAGCTATGTGATGTGCTGTTAAAATACAACACATTGATGTCCAAAATAAGGGATTTTGTGTGTTCTTAATGCGAATTTTTATGGTTTTTATATGTTTTTGTGTTGTTCTTGTAGAAAAATTAGGTTGGCATAATTTTTAAGTAAAGCTGCAAATTTTGCTGAATCATAGGACATAGCTCACCTACGAGTCGTAACCCAAGCTACGAGTCGTAGGATGTGTCGTAGTAAGAAACAGAGATCAAAATTCAAAAATTTGCTAATTGGAGGTCACCCTTACGAGGCTATCCTACGATTCGTAAGTCTCACCACAACTCATACAAGTGGACTCATAGCATGAATCAGAGAGCTAAAATATTGGATAAAAAACTGAAGGCCAAAACTACAAGAGGAACATACGAGTCATAGCTCAAGCAACGACATGTACCTGTGGGTCATATCAGTTTAGTCCAAGATACCAAGAGCATGATACGAGACCACGACTACGACTTGTAGGTCACCTTACGAGTCGTACCTATAAGGCATACCAGCTACCAACTATCTTTTCTGTGTTATTTTTAGGATTCATTTGTAAACATTATAAATGCATCAAGTTAGGTTTTTATTAGGGGATACTAGATTTTAGATGACAGAACTTGCACTTGAATATTTTCTCAAGAATATTTTAGGTTTTTAGATTAGTTTATTATTCTCTCTTGGAAAAATTATTTTGGGGATTGCAAAGATTGCTTTGTACTCATTGTTGATCAATTAAGCCTTTGGGTTTACAACTTATGATGTCTACAATCTTCATTATTTTTGGTAAAACTCTCAACTATGTCATTTATTTGCATTTTTTTTTGTTTTGATTTAGCCATGTATAGCTAATCACCCACAACCTGGGGTTATGAGAATCATGGGTAGTTGATTTGAAATGACCTAGGTTTATTGCATTTCTACGATTGGGGTTTGCTTGTATTGTCTATTTTCCTTCATTATGATTGTCGTTTGATGGTGGCCAACACCAAACCTCACCTAGTATTACTACCCCGACCAAGATAGTCACGAATAGGAAAGGAAAGTAGATGAAAGGATTCGATTGATTTGTTCTCATCTAATCTACCAAACTTGACCAAGGGGAGGTTGATTGGAACAATTGGTAATAGTTAGTTTGCACGCCATGGCGGCCGACCAAGCACCATGGTGAAATTCTATCTTCACTTTCAAAAGAGGGCTGGAAGAACTTAAGTGACTGTCCTACATGTGAATTTCCCACTGTAGTTATGTTACTTAGGGTTATTGAGTCAACGAACCTGGGTGAACTCAATTTCCAAGTTGTCCTTAAAATTGAGTGTTTCCTCGCGTCATAGTTTACTGTTTATTTTTGTTTTTGCATCACAAACCCCCTCCCCCATTTAGAGATTTTAGTTATTTATGCTTGAAATGATTAGCAGTAGATTCTTGTAGTCAAGCCCCGTATTCCCTGTGGATTTATCCCTAACCTTCAGTTAGGTTAATTATTGTCAATGACCGCTTTCTTATTGGAGCGTGAACATCATCACTATGTTTTGGTCATTTTATCTGGTTTTGTTGATATATTTTGGGACTTCCAAGAAACTTTTAAATTCTCCCATTTGTACAAATTGCCTGATCAGTTGACATCCTTGTGAACTTTGTCCTTCTTGTGGCTGTGACTTTTCCACCATTTCCATGCCTCTTTTTCGGATCAATTTTTATCTTGATTGTGGGTTTTTGGTTCGTCCCAAGTATGGAAGCTGTCCATTTTATGCAAGAAATAGAGAGATTAATGTGGTCCTCAGTTCTCTTGATAATTGGGAGTTCACCCTTCTTGATACAGGGTTCGGTCCTTCTTAATACTTGATTATGTTTGGTGTGATGGCATGACATACATACCGGGCGAAACATGTCATTTGAACGTCTTGTAAAAAATTTTCCAGGAACTCTTGATACATTAATCTTTAAATATCCTACTTGATACTATTGATATATGTGTTCACTTGGTCTATTTATTGTATTCCAACCATGTTACCCTTTGATTTAAGAAGGTAAATTGAGGAATCTAAAGGCTTCAGCTTTTAGCTTTTATACCACTAAGCTTCATACTTAGCGATAGTTATTTCTATCAGAGGGAATACCTGAGACAATGCTTGAGGATGGCCATTGAAGATAAATTTTGGCAGCTATGAAGAATATCACATTTGCATCTAGACATATGTATTATAGTAGTTTTGGGACATATACATGATTCTCCTATGCATATGTACGTATAGATTTGAAAGGCTAGTGTAATATATGGAACCATGGTTTGTAATCTTTAAGTTTAGGCTTGTTTAATTAAACTTGAGCGGTCGAGCTTGTTTCTATATTAAAATATCAGTTATGTTAAGATGATTGTATGAGATAGAAACTAGTACATTTTATGTCCTTGGATTTTAACATTGGTAATACTTTTCAGCGTGCCACAATAGTATTGGAAATAGATAAATACCTGATAGGATAGTAGTGTAAATTACTTACAAGGTACTTACGCCAAAAAACTTGAGTTAGAAATCAACTTAGCAACCTTTAGAACAAAATTCAGTACCTTTAACTATTTTGAATTGATTACTTAATTATGATTAATATTTCACATGTTAAATTCATTGTATATTAGTAAATGTTATGTAAGACTAAAGTGTAAAGAAGTGGCATCCTCGCTTGAGGGATATCACAAGTATCGGTATCAGAGCCCAGGCTTGTGATTCTAGGACCCT
Organism: Solanum clarkiae; assembly: GCA_011800125.2. Classification (NCBI taxonomy): domain Eukaryota; kingdom Viridiplantae; phylum Streptophyta; class Magnoliopsida; order Solanales; family Solanaceae; genus Solanum; species Solanum clarkiae. Next base: position 48,159 of record JAABOM020058741.1, read on the forward strand.
TGATGTGAATTACTTATACACTCGTCTATTTTGTAGAATGCAATCTATGTTATTTCTTTATTTACATGATTAATATTATTTCAACGCTTGTAGGTTGCATATGCATCATGTACATGTCCCTAATGCAATATGATCTTCCTTATTGAAGTAATTAAATCATGGCCTCTTTCTGTAATAGACCTATGGAAGCAGCACGGGAAGGATCAGATAATTCTCATTCCCAACTTCATGCACTATAAGGGGTAGGTGAACACCTTTTGGATCAATACGTCCCCCGCACTTGTAGGTCTGAAGTGGAAAACTAAGGTGTAAAACCTATCCCACATCCTGAGATGAGCCATAGCACTCAGGTTATGAATTATACATTCCAACAGATGGCTCAATTCTTCCACCATATTGCTGAAGCAATGCATTATCCTAATGGGATAAATGTCGAGAAAATGAGCAAAGTGGGTGGAGTAGAATTTGGGTATTGATGACCCTACTGATCAAAATAGTGGCTGGAACATAGGGAGAGGGTGTTTGACAATTGGAGTGTTCAAATGTTGCAAAAATTTAAATATTCTATCTCATTATTATAGAAAGATGCTTATGACTGGCGGGCAAGTGTTCCAAATGCAAAGGTAAAACCTCTGGTTCATACTTGGAATGATTTTGTTTAGGCGTTTTGTATGAAGTATGTTCCACCTACCTATTGTGATGTAAAGAAAAATGAGTTTTTAAGTTTAGGCAGCGAGACATGTCTATTGCTGAATATCAACAAAAGTTCTTAAGGCTTTCTCATTATGCTAGAGATATAATTAAAGAGGAGAAAGATAACTGTAGGAGATTTGTAGACGGCTTAAATGATTCTACCAGAAAGAATATGGCAATCTTGCAGCAAGAGAACTTCTAGAAATTAGTTTCCACTGCTCTTACTTGGGAATGAATTGATAAGGAAGAAGCTAGTAGACAAGAAAATAAACTCTGAAAACTTAAATTAGATTTCGAAGGTCCATACAAAAAGGTAAGGTTCGATGAGTCTAAGGCTAGTGTTATTAACAGGTCATCTCAATCAGAGCAAAGTAGATCAAATTATTCTAAAGGTAGCATTCTAAATAATGGCCAAGGTTGGACTAGTGTTCCTACATGTGAATAATGTGGGAAGAATGATTATGGTTTTTGTAGGAGAGCTTTCGGTGCGTGCTTTAACTGAAAAAGATTTGATCATAAATTGAAGGACTTTGCTAAATAGGCTCCTTCCTTGCGCACTAAAAGCTCGGTTCAAAAGCCTTCGACTACTCCCCCTCCAACTAATAGGGGTGCAAGACCAAAAATACCCAAGTGGCAGGAAAAAGTGGAGAAGATCAACCTAGTGGACCAAGGACTACGAAAAAAGCTTATGATATGAAATAGATGGATGATCAAGATGGCCAAGACATAGTTGTTGGTAAATTTTACTTATTTAGCTTATGTGTGTTTACATTGTTTGATCCGGTTCTACACATTCTTATATTTGTTCATCACTCATTCTTCCTGAAAATATGAAATTTGTGAGGCGTGACTATAATGTGCTAGTTGAAAGCCCCTTGGGCTACTGAGTTCTTTGTAATCCAATTTACCGAACTTGTCCCTTTATGATCAAAGAGCTAGTTTTCCTGGCGGATTTGATCAAAATTCCCTTCAAAGATTTTGATGTTATTAATGGGATGAATTATCTTTATAAATATCATGGACTAGTTGATTGTAGTTTAAAGCATGTCACTTTAAGGACCCTACATTTTCTCAAATTATTGTACAAGGTGAAAGATCATTGACATGTCGTACTATTTCTGTGGCTTGGCAAGAAAGATGATCCGGCAAGGTTGTGATGTGTATCTTGCTCACATAGTTGATATGCACATGGAGAGCCCTAGTGTTAAAGATATACCTATTATGTATGATTTTCCAAAAGTCTTCCCAGAAAATCATCATAGGTTAAGCCCAGAATGGCAAGTGGAATTTCCAAATGAGCTTATTCCCTGATCTACTGCTATTTCCTTTACTCCTTATAGGATGGCTCTAGTAGAACTAATAGTGTTGAAAACTCAGTTGCAAGAACTTCTTGAGAAGGGTTTTATCCGTCCCAATGTCTCTCCTTGGGGAGCTTCTATTTTAATTGTAAAGCAGAAGGATGGAACTCTTAGATTGTGTATTGACTATAGACAACACAACAAAATAATAGTGAAGAATAGATATACACTACCAAGGATTAATAATTTATTTGATTAGTGGAGGAGTGCTAATTAATTCTCAAACATCGATTTGAGGTCTAGGTATCAACAACTGTATGTTAGAGAGGAAGATATTCCTAAAACTGCTTTCAAAACTCGGTATGGTCATTATGAATTTTTAGTGATGCCATTCGTATTGACTAATGCTCCCACAATATTCATGGATCTAATGAATCAAATATTCAAGCCATATCTAGATCAATTTTTGATAGTTGTTATACATTATATTTTAGTGTATTCCAATTGTAGTGAAAATAAAGATAAGGACCTCCGAATTGTTTTCCAAATTTTGAAAGAGAAAGAACTTTATGCAAAACTTTTCAATAGTGAATTTTGGCCAAATGAAGTGACCTTTATGAGGCACGTCGTGTCAGCGGAAGGTGTGAAGTTAGACCCTAGTAAAATCAAAGCAATTATTGAATAGAAACGTCCTAAAAGTCCAACTGAAGTAAGAAGCTTCCTAGATTTGGTGGGATACTATCAGAGGTTTGTGAAATGCTTCTCCATTATAGCCTTCCCTTTGACCAATCTCTTGAATAAAGAGGAAAAGTTTATCTGGAGTGACAAATGCCAAGAGAGCTTTGAAACTCTTAAATCCTTGTTGACAAGCTCCTGTACTTACTCTAAAAATGGAGGGGAAGGAGTGTGTGATATATAGTGATGCATCTCATCATGGTCTAGGCTGTGTTTTAATGCAAAAAGTAAAAGTTATTTCCTTGCATTGGTTTTCATTTCGCACTATTTGGTCATTGATTCGAAGTTAGTGCTCCCATGCAAATATGGCTACCCGGCGAACATGAGGTCCCACTCACTATTCATCGCCAGACAAAGAGGGACCATGCAACTATGAATTTCATGGAGAGTTTGATCCTGGCTCACGATGAACTCTGGCGGCATGCTTAACACATGCAAATCAGATGGGAAACACGGGAAATGGTGTTTCCAGTGGAGGACAGGTGAGTAACACATAAGAACCTTCCCTTCGGAGGGGAACAATAGCTGGAAACGGCTGCTAATACCCCGTAGGCTGAGGAGCAAAAGGAGGAATTCGCCCGAGGAGGGGCTCGCGTCTGATTAGCTTATGCCTCTCGAAAATCAAAACCACATGGATTGAATTATCCTACTCATGATCTAATACTTACTGCTATAGTATTTGCCTGAAAGATATGGAGACATTATCTGTATAAAGAAAAAAGTTACTTATTCACCAATCATAAAAGCCTAAAATACTTGGGTACACAAAAGAAGTTAAATCTAAGGCAATGTAGATGGCTTGAGCTCATTAAGGATTATGATTGCACAATTGATTATCATCCAGTAAAAGCTAATATGGTTGTAGATGCCTTAAGCCGCAAGTCCTTTGCAAGCTTGTCCTTGAGTGCAGTGCCTTTGTTTGTTGAGTTAAGAGCAAAGAATGCTCACATTGTTCTTCATTCATCTGTCTCGATTATTTCCTAGCTACAAGTTAAAATCATATTGCTTAATCTAGTTAGAGAAGGACATAAGTTAGATAAGAAACTCATGAAGCTGACCAAAAAGGTTCAAGATAGAGAAAAACGTGATTTTTCATTAACATGGGAAGATTTCTTATCTTATCAAAATAGGTTTGTCTCCTAATGATGAGAAATTGAAAGGAAAAATCTTGAAGGAAGCTCACACTTCGTCATATACCATGCACCCTGGAGGTATGAAAATGTATCGGACTCCTAACAAACACTATTAATGGAATGGAATTAATAAGACATGCAGAGTACATATCAAAATGTTTGGTTTGTCAATAAGTTGAAGCAGGACATCAAGTTCTAGTTGGGCTACTCCAACCCTTGCCAATGCCAGAATGCAAATGGGAGAGAATTACAATGGACTTTGATTCTAGAATTCCTCGCACTCAAAAGAACCATTACGTAATATGGGAGATAGTGGATACATTAACGAAAAGTGGTCATTTCATAGCAATAAGGATGGATTAGTCACCTGAGTGGTTAGCATAACTATACATTAGTGAGATTGTAAGGTTACATAGTGTCCCTACCTCTATTGCCTCCGACAAAGACCCAAGATGTACATTTAGATTTTGGTGTAGCTTGCAAGTGGTCTTGGGTAGAGAGTAAAATTTTAGCACCTCATTCGTCCTCAGATAGACGGGCAGTCAGAAAGAGTGATACAAATTCTGGAAAATATTCTTCGAGCATACATCATGGATTTTAAGGGTAATTAGGATAAAAATTTGGCTTTAATAGATTTTGCTTTCAATAATAGCCATCAATCTAGTATTGGAATGCCTCCTTATGAAGCCTTATATGGAAGAAAATATCGGATTCCTCTTTGTAGGAGTGAAGTTGGTGAAAGAAAACTTACTGCTCCGGAAATTGTTCAACAAACAGAAGACAAGGTAAAGGTGATCAAGGATCGTCTGAAGATTGCTTTGGATAGGCAGAAATCATATACTGGTGTTAAAAGGCATGATTTCGAGTATCAATTTGGTGATAAGGTATTCTTAAAAGTATCTCCCTGGAAGAAGATTTTGAAATTTGGCTGAAAGAGAAAACTTAGTCCCTAATTTATCTGACCCTAGGAGGTTGTTAAAAGAGTGGGACCAGTTTCACATAAATTAGCATTACTACCAAGTTGGACAAGATCCATAATTTCTTCCATGTTTCAATGCTCAGAAGATATTGGTCTAACCCCTCGCATGTCCTATAAGTTAAACCTATTGAGGTTAATCAAGACTTGGCCTATGACGAGGAACCTATCCATATTCAAGCTTGGGAAATAAAAGAACTCAGAAACAAGAAAATTCCCTTAGTAAATGTACTTTGGAGGAACTACTTAGGAGAAGAAGCAACCTGGGAGTGGGAAGAAGATGTGAGGAACCAATATACACTCTTATTTTCAGACTAACATAAGGTAAATTTCAAGATGAAATTTCTTAAGAGGCAAAGAGTTGTAATGCCTTTATTATTAAATAATGTATTCACTTTCAAAAAGGTATTCCCTTGAAATTAAATCAACCCTTACTTCACAACTCTTTGAACTCGATAGGGTTGGTTGCATGCTAAAAGGGGTAGGTTCGTGTAAAACCCTATTCTTATGCCTTTGTTGTTTGCTGGTACATTTGAATGTTATCTTGTTATCTCATATATGTTCTGGTCATTTCATCTCATTATGTTTATATATTTTTGGACTTGCAAGGAACTTGATTAGTTCGCCCATTTGTACGAATCGCCATATCACTTGGCGTCCTCATGGACTTTATCCTACTTGTGGTTGTGATTTTGTCACCATTGGCATGCCTCTTGTTCGGATCAACTGCCATCTTGATTGTGGGTTTTGGGTTCATCCTTTATGTGGAAGCTATCCTTTTTATGCACGAACTAGAAAGCCACTCTTAATATGGTTCTTCGTTCCCTTGATAATTGGGTATTCGTTGTTCTATTTGACATAGGGCTTTGGTCCTTCTTGATACTTGATTATGTTTAGTGTGATGGCATGACATACATATTGAGCGAAACTTGTCATTTGAATGTCTTGGAAAAATTTGTTCCAGGAACAATTGATACTTAGATCTTTAAATATCCTACTTGATACTATTGATTTATTGTTCACTTGGTCTATTTATTATATTCCAATCATGTTGCCCTTTGATTTAAGAATGGTAAATTCAGGAACCTAAAGGCTTAAGCTTTTAGCTTTTATGCCATTAAGCTTCATGCTTAGCGATAGTTGTTTCTATCGTAGGGAATACCCAGATGATGCTTGAGGATGACCATTGAAGATAAATTTTGGGAGCTACGCAGAAGATCACAATTGTATTTGACATATTTATTATAGTAGTTTTGGGAAATATACATGATTCTCCTGTGCATATGCACGTCTAAATTTTAAAGGCTAGTATAAATTATGGAACCATTTTTTTCTGATCCTTTGAGAAACAGATTCACCCAAACCGATAAACTATTCATACATGGTTTGTAATCTTTAAGTTTTGGCTTGTTTAGTTGAATTGGAGCTGGCGAGCTTGTTTCTATATCAAAATACCAGTTATGTTAAAGATGATTGTATGAGATGGAAACTAGTACATTTTATGTCCTTGGATTTTAACATTGGTAAAAATTTTCAGCACGGTACAACAGTATGACAATATATAAATATCTTTCAAGATAGTAGTTTAAATTACTTGCATGGTGCTTATGCCAAAAACTTGAGCTTGATATAAACTAAGCAACCTTTAGCACAAAATCCTATACCTTTAAATATTTTGAAATTACTTAATTATGATTAATATATCACGTATTAAATTCTTCATATGTTAATAATTGTTATGTAAGCTTACATCGTACGAAAGTGGCATCCCCCGTAAGGGTTGCCAAATGAAGTGAAACGACCCAAAAAGTGCCCGAAAATGTGCCTCGAAAGTGCTCGGAATCATAATTTCTATATATCTCAAAATCCATGCATTATTTCAAAAATCTAACTTCATATTCTTGATCAGAGGGTCATTTTTAGTGGATGATAGGCCTATCCCCAATTTAAGAGCAAACAAATAGCAATTTCAATTTTCTAAAAGTTGCTTATCTAGTGTCTATCCGCGATGGCACTGTGATGCGCCTCCATCGTGGACATGTGTTAATATAGCCTCCATGATAGGATTGTGACACGGACCTATGTAGTTTCTTCCTAGTTATTTTTTTGTGAAGTCCAACACTTTTGGGTCTTGGGCCTAAGTGTTCCCAAATGTGTATTTACCTATACTTAGCCATATTTTACAGTCATATCATCTTAAATATTCTCCAATACTCACTCAAACACTTAACCATATTTTTCACTCCTAAATTCAAGTCTCAAACCCTCATCCGGAACTAAGGATTTCCTTCAGCTTCCAGTCTCTATTTTCAATCTTCATCAAGAGTTTCTTCAAAGCTAAGGTATGTGGGTTCCAACCATTGGGTCCTTTCACCCATGGTGCCCTTATCCACTTTTTGCTCAATTTGTATGATTTAAAGTTGATTTTACAAATCATTTTACTAGTACGAACATGTCTATGAACTATGTTAAAACTATATGAACTTGTGACTGTTTTGCTATGTTTTGAGCTATAAATCTTTTATAAGATTAGATAAAGGGATTTGAGATATGTTGCTTAAGGGTGTTGCAAGGTGTTGATTAATGGTTTTACAATAGATTTTCCTATATGATTTCTTCCCAACATTTCATTGTTTTATACTAGGATTACACACCGACCAAGTGTTTGATAAAATGTCCGATTATGGTTTCTTGAAGAAATGAAGGTTCAAAGCATGCGATATGTTATAAATAACTATGTTATGATGAAACGAGCTTGTGTATATGATATATTCTATATAAAGTGTTACATTAGACCATGCCCAATCTGGGCAAACTAGTTGAGGGGTTAGTATCTTAAATACCAGGGTGGTAGGTGAGATTGCCACTAACCTAGTTGACGGATTAGCATCTCAAACACCAAGGTGGTAGGTGAAATTGCCACTCACCTTGTTGTCAGGTTTGTACCTCACACACCAGGGTGGTAGATGAAATTGCCACTAACCTAGTTGAGGGGTTTGTACCTCACACACCAAGGTGGTAGGTGAAATTGCCACTAACTTTGTTGAGGGGTTTGTACCTGGCACACCAGGGTGATGGGTGAAATCATCATCAACCTACCAAGAAATTTGTACTTTGGAAAACTAGCTTGCTCTCTTCTACATATATGATATTCTATATATGCATGAGTTACTTAAGAATTGATCATACATGCCATATTATTATATTATGCTTCTTGCTTATTGTTATGCATTTTGATAATGGTGTCTATCTCTTGTTGCATTGCATCCTACATACTTAGTACATTTAAATGTAATAATGCATACTCTTGCTTACATGATATCACCATGTAGGGATTGGAGCCCAAGTTTATCATCCTCCTCCTCCATGTGGCTAGTTTGGTACTACTAAAGCTAGTTGGTGAATCCTCCACTTCGAGGACCTTGGTATATGTTTCTCTTATTATGTATTGAGTCATTCTTCTTTATTTTATATTTTGACTATGAGGGTGAGCCTGGTCTCTTTGTTTTGGCCCCCACTCTTATCTATGTAGTAGAGGTGTTGTTGGACATGCTATGTACCTATGATATAAGCCTTGACTCTTTTGTCTCTTGATTATAATGTTGTACAAGCTTTCCCTTAGTCCCATTACCCCTATTTCTACTCTTTTATGTCTTTTAAATGCTTCTGTGACCAATGATGTGTAATGATAAGTTAAGCTACTTGTTTGGGGACCCTTCGGGCTCCCCATTCTCCATGTCAAGTCTAGGCCCTATTTTTTAAAAGACCCCGAAAAGTGTCCGAAAATGTTCCTTGAAATGCCTAAAATTTTAAATTCCATATATCTCAAAATCTATGCGCAATATCAAAAATCCAAATTCATATTCTTGTTCGGGGGGTCAAAATTAGGGGAAAAAGAGTCTAACCCTGATTTAAGAGTAAAAGATTAGCAATTATAATTTTTCAAAGTGTGAATTCTAGAGAGGAATCCACGTCGCTTCGCGACACGCCTCTGTGTAAAAAAGTGCTTTTTTTTTGTTCGGTCGAAGACTTCTAACTCTTGGGCCTAAGTGTTTTCAAACATATTTTTACCTATACTTAGCCATATGTCACCTTCATATCATCCTAAACATTCCCCAATACTCACTCAAACACAGCCATATTTTTACTCCCAAATTCAAGTCTCAAACCCTCATCCGAAACTAAGGATTTCCTTCAAGGTTCTTCCTCAAGCTTCAAGTCACCATCTCTAATCTTCACCAAGCTCATCTCCAAGCTAAGGTATGTGGGTTTCTTTCACCCATGATAGCCAATACTCCTTTTACTCAAATTGTATGATTTAAAGTTGATTTACAAATAGGTCTTGCTTATTAAGAAATTCATTCCACACTATGTTAGAGCTATGTGAAACTGACTCTTTTTCTATGTTATGGGCTATAAATCTTTGATCTATTTTAGGATTTGAGGAGGGGTTTTGTCACGACCTAAGCCTAGGGCCTAGACGTGATTAGCGAATGGGCAACCCGAAGGAACCTCAATCAAGCTTCATAGCATATCATTACACATCCTTGGTCACGAAAGCGATATAAAACATCATAAGAAATATGAACAAGGGGAAATGGGACTAAGGGAGAAAGAGAGAGTGTAATACTTAAATAACATAGATGAGTCAAAGTTCAAACGTAATACATAACTTGTCCAACAAATATCTCTAAATACATAGATAGAGCGGGGGCCAAGACAAGGTAACTGGGCTCACCCTCATAGTCAAACAGAACATAAGATAGTGTCTCAATACATAGATAAGAGGAAAACATAAACCAAAGTCCCCAAAATGGAGGACTCACTAAAAAGTTTGGGATAGCACCGTCTAGTCACGTGGAGGAGGAGGATGATCAACTTGGGCATCGGCTCCTACATGGTGATATCATGTAGGTGAGAGTATGTGTTAGTACGTTTGAATGTACTAAGTACGTGGGATGCAATGCAACAAGAGACAAGCTTCATAATCAATATACATAATAATATGCAATAGACATGGTATAGTAATATGTCATGAATGATCAATGCATAAGTAAAACATGCTTAGCTAAATCATGCTCATATAGAACAGACCAAGCTAGATTTCCAATGTATGTACCCCTTGATAGGTTAGTGACGTTGCCACCCCATCACATAGGTGGATGAGTATTAACCCTCATCTAGGTTGATGAGTACAAACCCCATCTAGGTTGATGATGATGCCACCCCACCACCCTGGTGGATGAGTATTAAGCCTCATCTAGGTTAGTGAGTACAAAACCCTATTTAGGTCAGTGATGATGCCACCCCATCATTCTGGTGAATGAGTGTTAACCCTCATCAACGTTATTTGGGTGCTAAACCGCCTAAATTGCGCATGGTCAAGTACTACCCTTTATATAGGATTCATCATATAGTCTAATGCAACAGTTGACATAGGATTCATCATACGCATAAACTCATTTCATCATCATATCATATCTCATGCTTTATACCTTCATTTCCACAGGAAACCATAACCGAAAATTTTATCAAACACCTTGGGGGTGTGTAATGGGGGTAAAAGACCATGCAATTCAGAGACGGAATCATGCACGAAAATCTGTTGTAAAATCATCAATCAACACTTTGCAACACCCCCAATAAATTCATAGCAAAACCCCTCATCAAATCAAACATTAGACCCAATATTAAGAGCTCAAAATATGCTAAAACAACCATACTTTTATGAACTAAAAACACTATGCAGTAAATTTCTAAATATACAAGATCCACATGTAAAATCCACTTTAAATCATGAAATATTAGTAAAAAGAGGGTTTAGGCACCATGGGTGGAAGGACCCAATGGTTCGACACCGCATACCTTGACTTTGGAGAACCCTTGAAGAAGATTGGGAATGGAGACTTGAAGCTTGAGTGAGATCCTTGATGAAATCCTTAAGATTGGTCTTGAGTTTGGGACTTGAATTTAGGAGCAAATATTTGGCTATGTGTCTTGGTGAGTATTAGGGAATACTTAGGGTGATATGAGGGTGAAATAAGGCTAAGTATAGGTAAAAACACATTTGGAAAAATTTAGGTCCAATACTTAGAAAAATCTGGACGGACTAGGAAAGACAGTGCAGGAAATACAAATCTTTGCGTCGCGAAGAGGATGCGGAGGCTCTTTGGAAATCGCACTAAGTGAAATTTCATAATTCTATTCCTTTTCTTTAAAATCAAGGTTAGACCCTTGCCACCCTAACTTGGACCCCTTGAACAGGAATATAAAGTTGAATTTTTGAAATAACCAACAGATTTTTAGATATACGGAAAAAAGATTCCGAGCACTTTCGAGACACGTTTTTAGGCACTTTTTGGGGATATTTCAATATCTCCCCCTTGGGAACATTCGTCCCGAATGTAAAAGAGACATACAAGACAAAGCATGATCACGAACAAATAAGCACCAACAAGAATGCAACATAATATGTAAAACACCATTTTCAAATCCTCAACATAAGTGTAAAATCATCATAAATTTACCAAGTTAAATATGAAAGCATATGAATGACATAAGGGCTGAAATGTAGGGCTTAAAATCACATATGAGACTTAGGATTAGTACCTTAGGCTTAAGTGGAGTAGAAAAGATAAGCATACCGCTTTTGCATGTCCGCTTCGGCCTCCCAAGTAGTACTTTCAACTTGTTGGTTCCTCCAAAGGACCTTAACGGATGTGACTTCTGTGTTCCCCAATCTATTTACTTCCCTATCCAAGATCTGAATTGGGACCTCCTCATATACTGAGTTATCCTCCATATCACCCACAACATCAAGACATACAATGGCATTAGAATCGCCAATACATTTTCTCAACATAGAGATATGAAACACCGGATGGAGTAAATTCATTTCACTATGCAACTTCAACTCATAAGATACCTTGACAACCCTCCCAATCACACCTCATAAGGACTAATGTACCTTGGGCTCAACTTCCCTTTTTTCCAAAAACGGACCACACCTTTCATCAGAGAAACCTTCAAATAAACCCAATCACCCACTTGGAATTTTAGGTCTCTTCTTCTTACATCGGCATAGGATTTTTGACGACTTTGGGCTATCCCCAACCTTTCCTTAATCATGTTAACCTTCTCAAGAGTATCCATAACCAGATCTGGCCCCAATAAATCCACCTCTCCAACCTCAAACCAACTAACCTATGATCTACAATGTCTCCCATAAAGAGCTTCAAAAGGAGCCATGTCGATGCTAGAGTGATAGCTATTGTTGAAGGCAAACTCAATCAATGGAAGATGGTCATCCCAACTACCTAAAAATCCAAGACACAAGACATAAGCATATCCTCAAGTGTTTGAATTGTCCTCTCGGCTTGGCCATCCATTTGAGGGTGGAAGGCCATACTAAGGTGAACTTTGGTTCCAAGACCCCTTTGAAAAGAACTCCAAAAGTGTGAAGTAAATTGTGCACTACAATCTAATATAATGGATAAGGGAACCCCATGCAACCTTACCAACTCATGGATGTACAATGTTGCATACTCCTCAGCACCATATGAACTCTTGACCGGTATAAAGTGAGGAGACTTTGTCGTACTAACAACCACAACCCATATGGAATCAAAACCTTATCTAGTGGTGGGAAACCCAACCATGAAATCTATATTAATCACCTCCCACTTCCAAATAGGATGCTCTACAACTTGGGTTAGAACACCCGGCCTTTGATGCTCAGCTTTGACTTGTTGACAACTATGGCAACCGGTGACAAATTTGGCAATATCTCTCTTCATGACTCCCCCACTAATACACATCCCTCAATTCTCTATACATTTTGGTGGAACTAGGGTGGATAGAATAGGAGGAATTATGGACTTCATCACGAATTCTCTCCCTCAAACCATCAACACATAACACACAAAACCTAGCTTAGTATCTAAGGGCCCCATCTCCCCGTTAGGAGAAAACCTCTATCTTGCCTTCTTTCACCAAGAACTTCAACTCAAGCAAGGAGGAGTCTAGATCTTATTTTGCTATAACCTCATCAACTAAAGAAGATTTAGAACCATCAACAACAACAATACCATCACCCACATCTTCACCTCACCCCTAGTCTAGCCAATTTATGCACCTCCCTAGACATCTCCCTATCACCACCATCCACACAAGCTACGATACCCATAGACACCCAACTTAAAGCATCTGCCATAATATTTGCCTTGCTCGAATGGTACTGCACACTAATGTCATAGTCCTTAAGGAGTTCTAGCCACCTTCTTTGTCTCAAGTTGAGATCTTTTTGAGTGAAGATATATTGAAGGACCTTATGATCGGTGAAGAAATCAACATGCACCTCATATAAATAATGATGCCAAATATTTAATGAAAACACCACAGCGGCCAATTCAAGATCATGGGTCGGGTAGTTCTTTTCATGCACTTTAAGTTACCTAGAAGAATAGGCTATGACCTTACCACTTTGCATTAGTAACCAACCCAAACCAACTCTAGATGCATCACAATACAGAGCAAAACTCTGAATCACATCTGGTGGTGACAAAATAAGAGCGGACACAAGTCTATCTTTCAATATTTTGAAGCTTTTCTCACATTCATCGGTCCACATAAACATAACCTTCTTTTGAGTCAATTTTGTCATAGGAGAAGCAATGGAGGAAAACCCATTTACAAACCTTCTATAGTAACCTGCAACACCCAAGAAAATCCTAATATCGAATGGGGTCAATGGTCTATGCCAATTTCTAATCACATCAATTTTCTTAGGATCCACTTTCATACCATCACCCGACACTACACGACCCAAGAATGCAACCTCCTTTAACCAAAATTCACACTTGTCATATTTAGCATGCAATTTATCCTCCCTCAATGTTTGCAACAAGCCCTCAAATGACCCATATGCTCCTCCCTACTATGTGAATAGATCAAAATATCATCAATGAAGACCACAACAATGAAATCAAAGTAGGGATTGAGGACTCTATTCATTAGGTCCATGAAGATGACCTATGCATTAGTCAATCCTAAGGACATCACCACAAATTCATAATGCCCATACCTAGTCCGAAAGGCCATCTTTGGAATATCACGCTCCCTCACCCTTACTTGATGGTACTCGGATCGAAGATCAATCTTAGAGAAAAAGCTAGCCCCTTACAATTGGTCAAACAAATCATCAATTCATGGAAGAGGATATCTATTCTTTATAGCGACCATATTAAGTTGCTGGTAGACAATGCACATTTGAAGTGACCAATCTTTCTTCTATACAAATAACACTGATGCACCCCAAGGTGATTGACTAGGTCTAATAAATCCCTTCTCCAACAAATATTTCAGTTACTCCTGTAACTCCTCAACTCTGCTGGGGCCATATAGTCAGGGGAATTTAGATAGGTTGGGTGTCGGGAAAGAGATCTATGGGAAAATCTATCTCCCTTTCGGGAGGGACAGAAGGAAGGTCATTTGGGAAGACATCAAGAAATTAATTTACAATCGAAACTGACTCAATGGAAGAGACTTTGGACTCCGCATCTTTGACTCTGATAGGATGATACAAACACCCCTTGGAAATCAACATATAGGCTTTAATGCATGAGATGAACCTACCCCTTACTACTACATCATGACTTTCACACTCAAGAATGGGTTCATTTGGAAATAGAAACTTGACTCTACGGGTTCTACAATCAATAGAAGCATAGCATGTATGCAACTAATCCATCCCAAGAATAACATCAAAATCAACCATATCTAATTCAATAAGATCATAAGGTAAGATTTTATGCAAGATGCAAACTAGACAATTTCTATACATGCTCCTAGCAACAATAGACGCACAAATATCGGTAGAAACATCATATGACTCATGCAACAACTCTGACTCAATATGGCACTTTTTAGCAACAAAGGGGGTAACAAAGGAAAGGGTTGCACCCAGATCAATTAAAGCATATACAACAAGATCAAAGATTCTCAACATACAGGTAACAAAATCGGGGACCTCACCAACTCCTTGCCTGCCATGTAGAGCATAGAATCGTTTGTGCCTTGGGGCACAACCTTGAGGACCAACTCTACCCAATGGAAGCGCATTTGCACCCCGAACCTTGCCACGGTTTCTTAAACAATCAACCCTTTATTTGTAGGATGAGAAAGCCTTTGGCCTTCAAAATCTGGCACTCTTTTGGAACTTATCCTCAGAGCGGGCTCTTTTGGCCTCATGGCCTCACCTCTTTCTCAACTTTTCTTCTTCTATTTGCTCGGCATATGTCATCAACCAAGATAGGTCTATATCACTAATAAGCAAGGTGGACCAATACTTTTCACTTACCAAATTGAAGTCACCCATAACGAACTTATTCATCCTTGACCTAGAATCCACCAAATAAGGAGCATACTTTGAAATTTGATTAAATTTGAGGGCACATTCCCTCACACTCATACCACCTTGTTTCAAGTTCATAAACTCAACCAACTTTGCTTTCCTAAACTCAAGAGGGAAGAAATAATTAAGGAAGGCCAATTTGAATTCCTCCCAAAGCACCACATAGCCATTACCCTTCTCACTTTTCCATTGACCAAACCAAATTTGGGGCACCCTCTTGAGTTGGTACGCCACTAACTCCGTCTTTAATTTGGCCTAACACGCATGATTGATAAGATTTTGCAGACTTCATCAATAAAATCTTATGGATCCTCATCCACCTTTGATGCATGGAAAATCAGAGGATTCAGCCTCATAAAGTCCCTTACCCTAGCTCCCAGGGTAGTAGCACAAGAGGCTTTGGCCACCACTTGGGCAAGCGTAGTAAGAGCATCCCAGAGCTCACAATTGGTAGGTTTCTCCTCGGGATTTTGGGTCCTTCTTCCTCTAGTATTTGGCATGATCTATCATAGCAAAGAATAATTGTTAGGGGGGAATAGTAATCACAACTCTATACCATGACTTAGGATATGAAAAAGGGAAACACTTCCTAAAAAATGTCATAGCCTCCTTTTCATAGTAATGGCGCGCTTCACAACCATGAATAAGACTCTAATCGACACGGTGTGTTGGACTCCAAGGATATATCAATCTAGTGCTTTGATTCCAACTTTATCATGGTCTAAGCCTAGGGCCTAGATGTGACCGGCAAATGAGGAACCCGAAGGAACCCCAAACAAGCCTCAAAGTATATTACACAACTTTGATCGCGGAAGACATATAAAATATCATAAGAAACATGAATAAGGGGAAATGGGACTCAGGGAGAAAGAGAGAGTGTAATATTTAAATAACATAGATGAGTCAAAGCTAAAACGTAATATATAACTTGCCCAAGAAACACCTCTAAATACATAGATAAAGCGGGAACCAAGACAAGGTAACTGGCTCACCCTCATAGTTAAATAGAACATATGATTGTGTCTCAATACTTAGATAAGAGGAAAACATAAACCAAAGTCCCCAAAATAGAGGACTCACCAATAAGCTTGGGATAGCACCATCTATACACGTAGAGAAGGAGGATGATCAATTTGGGCACCGGCTCATACATGGTGATATCATGTAGGCAAGAGTATGTGTTAGTACGTTTGAATGTACTAAGTACGTGGGATGCATTCCAACAAGGACAAGCTTCATAATCAATATTCATGACAATAGGCAATAGGCAAGAATAGCAATATGTCATATATGATCAATGCATAACGAAAACATGCTTAGGTAATCCATGCTCATATAGAATATTATATGTGTAGAAGAGACAAAGCTAGGTTTCCAAAGTATGAACCCCTTGGTAGGTTAGTGATGTTGCCACCCCCATCACTTAGGTGGACGAGTATTAACCCTCATCTAGGTTGATGAGTTCAAACCCCCATCTAGGTTGATGATGATGCGACCCCATCACCCTGGTGGATGAGTGTTAAACCTCATTTAGGTTAGTGAGTACAAACCCCCATCTAGGTTAGTGATGATGCCACCCCATCACTCTAGTGAATGAGTATTAATAGTCATCTTGGTTATCCGGGTGCTAGACCTACCGGATTGGGCGTGGTCGAGTACTACACTTTATATAGAATTCATCATATAGTCTAATGCAACACATGACATAGGATTCATCATACACATAAGCTCATTTCATCATCATATCATCATTCATATCATATCTAATGCTTTGGACCTTCATTTCCACAAGAAACCATAATCGGACATGTTATCACACCTTGGGATGTGTAATGGAGGTAAAAGACTATGCAGTTTAGAGACAAAATCATGCAAGAAAATCTGTTGTAAAACTATCAATCAACACTTTGCAACATCCCTAAGACATTCTTAGCAAAACCCCTAATCAAATCCAACATTAGATCCAAGATTTAGAGCTCAAAACATGCTAAATCAACCATATTTTTATGAACTAAAATCACTGTTCAGTAAATTTCTCAATATACAAGACCCACATGTAAAATCAACTTTAAATCATGAAATATTAGTAAAAAAGAGGGTTTAGGCATCATGGGTAGAAGGACCCAATGGTTCGACACCACATACCTTGACTTTGGAGAACCCTTGAAGAAGATTGGGAATAGAGTCTTGAAGCTTGAGTGAGATCCTTGATGAAATCCTTAAGGTTGGTCTTGAGTTTGGGACTTTAATTTAGGAGCAAATATTTAGCTAAGTGTCTTGGTGAGTATTGGGGAATGTTTAGGATGATATAAGGGTGAAATAAGGCTAAGTATAGGTAAAAGCACATTTGGAAAAACATAGGCCCAACACTTAGAAAAATCTGGATGGACTAGAAAAGATAGTGTAGGAAATAAACATCTCCGTGTCGCGGAGAGGAGGCGGAGGCTCTCCGAAAATCTCACCAAGTGAAATTTTATAATTTAATTCCTTTGCTTTGAAATTGAGGTTAGACCTCTGTCACCCTATTTTGGACCTCCTGAGAAAGAAAATATATTTGGAATTTCAAAATAACCAATAAATTTTTAGATAAATGGAAAACAAGATTTTGGGCACTTCCGGGGCACGTTAGGCACTTTTTGGGGTTGTTTTAGGTTTTGATGTGTGTTGCTTGAGGGCGTAACAAGCTTTTGATTGATGATTTTATAATTGATTTTCTTGTGTGATTTTATCTCTATATTTCATGGTCTTTTTTACTAGAATTACACACCCTCTAAGTGTTTGATAGAATGTCCAGATTTAGTTTCTTGAGGAATTGAAGGTCCAAAGTTTGAGATATGATATGGTTGACTGTATGATGATGAAATAAGCTTATGTATATGATATACTCTATGTAAAATGTTGCATTAGATCATGCTCGATCCGGGGGGACTAAGAGCCGGGATAACTGGGGTGGGGTTTTATACTCATCAACTGAGGTGGGGGTTTATACTCATCAACCATGTGAGGGGTTTGTAATTCACCATCGGGGTGATAAGGTGAAATTATCATCAACCATGTGAGGGATTTGTACCACACCACTGGGATGATGGGGTGAAACCATCATCAACCAACCAAGGGGTTTTTACTTTGGAAATCTAGCTTGGTCTCTTCCACACATATGATATGCTATATGAGCATGAGCTACTTAAGTATGTTTTACTTATGCATTGATCATGCATGCTATATTGTTGTATTATGCCTATTGCCTATTATTATGCATTTTGACCATGATGCCTAATTCTTGTTGCATTGCATCTTACATACTTAGTACATTTAAACATACTAACGCATACTCTTGCCTACATGATATCACCTTGTAGGAATCGGTGCCCAAGTTGATCATCCTCCTTCTTAGCATGGCTAGTTCGATACTACTCAAGCTAGTTGGTGAGTCCTCCACTTCGGGGACCTTTGTCTATGTTGCTCTTATTATGTATTGAGATATTCATTGCTGGTTGCCATAGTTGTCAACAAGTCAAAGATGAAAATCAAAGATCGGGTGGCCTAACACAAGACATAGAGATTCTCACTTGGAAATGAGAGGTAATTAATATAGATTTTACTGTTGGGTTGTCCAAGACTAGAAAGGGTTTTGATTCCATTTGGGTGGTGGTTGATACGATGAGGAATTCGGCGCACTTTCTACCGGTTAAGACCACATATAAGGCTAAAGAGTATGCAAAGTTGTACGTCTACAAGTTAGTGAGTTACATGGGGTTCCTTTTTCCATCATAACGGATTGTGGTGCACAATTCCTTTCACACTTCTGGAGATCTTTTCAAAGGGTTCTTAGTGCAAAAGTTCACTTTAATACGGCCTTTCACCCTCAAACAGATGGCCAAGCCTAAAGAACCATTCAAATCCTTGAAGATATTCTTAGGGCATGTGTATTGGAGTTGAGGGGTGGTTGGGATGACCATATTCTTTTGATTTAGTTTGCCTACAACAATATCTATCACTCTAGCATTAGTATAGCTCCTTTTGAGGCTCTTTATGGGAGATATTGTAGATCACCAGTTGGCTGGTTTGTAGTTGGAGAGGTGGCTTTATTGGGACCAGATCTAGTTATGGAGGCTCTTGAGAAGGTTAGGATGAATCGATAAAGGTTAAAGACGGCCCAAAGTTGTCAAAAATCCAATGAAGATGTGAGAAGAAGAGACCTTGAATTCAAAGTGGGTGATTGGGTTTATTTGAAAGTTTCTCCATTGAAAAGTGTGGTCTGCTTTAATAAAAAGGGAAAGTTAAATCCATGATATGTTGGTCCTTATGAGGTCTTGAGGAGGGTTGGAAAGGTAGCTTATGAATTGAAGTTCCCTAGTGAAATGAATTTGGTTCATCCGGTGTTTCATGTCTCTATGTTGAAAAAATGTGTTGGTGATCCTAATGCTATTATACCTCTTGATGTTATGGGTGTTGTTGAGGATAACTTGACTTATGAGGAGACTCCGGTTAAGATCTTGGATAGGTAAGTAAAGAGATTGAGGAATAAGGAGGTGGCATCCGTTAAGGTCCTTTGGAGGAACCAAGGAGTCGAAAGTGCTACATGGGAGGCTGAAACGGACATGCAAAAGAAGTATCCTTATCATTTCCAATCCACTCAATCCTAAGTCCCCTATGTCATTCAAATCTTATATTTCAGCCCCTATGTCATTCATATGCATTCATGTTTAAGTTGGCAAACTGATAAGGATTTTACACTTATGTTGAGATTTTGAAAATGGTGTTTTAAATGTAATGTTGCATTCTTGTTGGGGCTGATTTGTTTATGATCACTCTTGTCAGGTATGCCTCTTTTACATTTAGGGAAAAATGTTCCCATGGGGAAGATACTGAAATGACCCAAAAAAGTGCCTGAAAATGTGTCTCGGAATGCCCAGCATTTTAAATTCCATATATCTCAAAATCCATGCGTGATATCAAAAATTTGACTTCATATTCTTGTTCAAGGGTTCAAAATTAGGGGAAAAAGGGTCTAACCCCAGTTTAAGAGAGAAAGATTAGCAATTATAATTTTTCAAAGTGCGAATTCTAGAGAGGAATCCGCATGTTTATTAAAGTGCCTATTTTTTTTGTTCGGTCCAAGACTTCTAAGTCTTGGGCCTAACTGTTCCCAAACATGTTTTTACCTATACTCGGCCACATTTCACCCTCATATCATCCTAAACATTTCCCAATATTCACTCAAACACTTAGCCATATTTCACTCCCAAATTCAAGTCTCAAACCCTTATCCAGAACTAAGGATTTCCTTCAAGGGTCTTTTTCAAGCTTCAAGTCTTCATCTCCAATCTTCACCATTCTCATATCCAAGCTAAGGTATGTGGTTTTTTTATCATGGGTTCCTTTCACCCATGATACCCAAGTCTTATTTTACTCAAATTGCATGATTTAGTGTTGATTTACAAATGAGTCTTGCTTATTATGAAATTCACTGCACATTATGTTAAAGTTATGTGAAATTGTGATTGTTTTGCTACGTTTTGAGCTATAAATCTTTGATCTATTGTAACATTTGCAGAGGGATTTTGATGTGTGTTGGTTGATAGTGTTGCAAGGTATTGATTGATGGTTTTACAATGGATTTTCTTGTATGATTTCATCTCTATATTTCATGATTTTATACTAGCATTACACGCCCTCTAAGTGTTTGATAAAATGTCCAGATGTAGTTTCTTGAGGAGTTGAAGTTCCAAAGCATGAGATATGATGTGATTGACTATATGACTATGAAATGAGCTTATTATATGATATACTCTATATAAAGTGTTGCAGTAGACCATGCCCGATCTGGGGGACTAAGAGCTCGGATAACCGATGTGGAGATTTGTAGTCATCAACTGAGGTGGGGATTTGTACTCATCGACTGAGGTAGAGATTTGTACTCATCAACCATGCAAGGGATTTGTACTTCACCATCGGGGTGATAAGGTGAAATTGTCTTCAACCATGTGAGGGGTTTGTACCACACAACCGGGATGATACGGTGAAACTATCATCGACCTACCAAGGGGTTTGTACTTTGGAAACCTATCTTGGTCTCTTCTACACGTATGATATCATTTATGAGTATGAGCTACTTCAGCATGTTTTACTTATGCATTGATCATATATGCCATATTGTTATGTTATGCCTATTGCTTATTGTTACGCATTTTGACTATGAAGCCTAATTCTTGTTGCATTGCATCCTACATACTTAGTACATTCAAACGTACTAACACATACTCTTGCCTACATGATATCACCATGTAGGGAGCGGTGCCCAAGTTGATCATCCTCCTCCTCCACGTGGCTAGTTCGATACTACTCAAGCTAGTTAGCCAGTCCTCCACTTCAGGGTCCTAGATCTATGTTGCTCTTATTATGTATTGAGACATTCTTCTTTATTGTTTATTTTGACTATGAGTATGAGCTGGGTTACTTGTCTTGGCCCCCGCTCTAATCTATGTATTAGAGATATTTATTGGACATGTTATGCATCTATGATATGATCTTTCCCATTAGCGCCTTTGCCCTATTCTTACTGTTTATGTCTTTTATATGCTTCCATGACTGATGATGTGAAATGACAAGTTAAAAGGCTTGTTTGGGTTTCCTTCGTGTTCCTAATTCGTCGTGTTACGTCTAGGCCGTAGGCTTGGGTCGTAACTATTTTTGTTTATGACAAACTTTTTATTAGAGCACTAGGTTATTAGATCCTCGTAGTTCAACAAATCATGTTGATTAGAGTCTTATTTATGGTTGTGTTGTGCACCACAACTATGGGTAGGAGACTGAGACATTTTAGGAAATGTTTCATTTCTTCATAATCTATGTCGTGAGATAAAGTTAGATCTCCTAGGACTTTTTAGTAACCCCTAACCATTACATTTCAAGATATGTCTCAAGCTGCTCAAGATGGTGTACATCGAATATGGAGGTTCGTAATGCTCTATGAGTAATGGCCAAAGCGGAGATAACATTGGCAACTCAACTCAATCAACAAGAGGATGCTCCCGAGACTTCTAATGGTAGGGGCAGAGGTAGTGAGGCCAACAAGGCCCGTGTTGAGAGTATGTTCCAAAGTTCTAAGGGGAGAGATAGAGGTGGTGCGGTGCCGTATGCTAGGTGCCCAAAATGTTGTAGAGGCCATGATGGCCATGCTTGAAAGGTACAAATGCTTGTTACTATTGCGGGGAGATGAGTCATACAATAAAGGAGTGTCCTCATAAGCGTAAAAAGGGTAAAAGAGGTGACGAGGGGGTGGTAAGGCCTAAATGCCGAAAGTGTGAGGAGGGCCAAGGTGGCCTAAATTTAAAGAAGTCTAATGCTTGCTTGGGTTGTGGTGGATTTGAGCACAAAGTTAGTTGTTGTCCTCTTGCTCAACCAAAAGGAGGTGATGGTAGAATGACTAATCCCAAGTGTCGAGGGTGTGGGAAGAACCATGGTGGCCCATGTTGGAGGAATACTAATGCTTGCTTTGGATGTAGTAAAGTGGGTCACAAGCTAGTGGATTATCCATTTGTTCGAACGAAGAGGAAGGGTGGTCAACTTTTGGATCGAGGTGGTCATGTTGATCAAGTGGCTCAAGGAGGGGATTAGATGCACAATGCTATTACCGGTAACTTGAAGTTTCCTTGCATTTTTGTGTATGCATTGATAGGCCCGGTGTGCCACTATTTCTTCCCTATTCTTTTTGGTTGCTAGTGGGGCTTCTTCAATGACCAAGTTGTTGTGTGGACCTTTGGTTTCTACCCTTTTGTTGAGTATATTGTTTTTAGAAGATTCATAGGTGTTGATACAGGTTTGTATTGCCTTAGGTCTTGCTTTGTGGCTTGTTAGAGTTGGCATGGTGGATTTTGATGTTATCATAGGAATGGAATAGATGCATACATATTGTGTCTTCATGGGTGGTAGGACCCATAGAGTTAGATCCTGAATCCCTAATGAGCCTGTCCTTGAGTGGGAGGTTGTCAAAAGGTAGCAAGGGAGGTAGGTCCATTTCTTGTCATGAGGTAGAATTGGCCTCTAAGGGGTTGCATTTTGTTATTTTGTGAGAATTGGAGGTATTGAACCTAAGTTGTTTTGTAATTAGAATTGTTGGTGGTGGTGGTTTTGAGATGAGGGTTCCCAGGAAACAGCCTCTCTACTTCTATGGTAGTGGTAAGGTCTGCGTACATTCTACCCTCCCCAGACCCCACTTGTGGATTTTACTGGGTATGTTGTGGTTGCTGTTGTTGTAATTGTTGTTGGTGGTAGATGAGGCCTTGAATGTCCCTTTCCAATAATTTCGATTTGGGGTAGTGTCTTTTGGTTTGACTAATACACTAGTTATGCCTGTAAGTCTCATGAGTAAGATCTTTAGTCCCTACTCTATTCGGATTATGGTGGTTTGGTGATGATATGATGGTTCTTTTCCCTAATGAGGTAGAGTGTGTGAGTCATTTGAGGATAGTACTACAAAGTTCAGGAAGAAAGTTGGATTCTAAATAGGAAAAGTGGAAGTTTGGTTGTAAGAGGTTTCCTTCCTAGGTCGTGTGGAGTCGGATGATGGTATTAAAGTGGACCCTAGTAAGTGAAGGTGATTACAGATTGGCGTAGACCTTTGAACCTATCGAATATTAGGAGCTTCTTGGGCTTAGCGGGCTAATATTAGAGGTTGTGAATAGGTTATCTTCTATTACTTCTCCTATGACTTTATTGACCCTAAGTAAGGCCAATGTTGTGACCAACATTATTCCTTTGTTCTAATAGGATTCATACGTGTGACCTAGACAGTTGCACGAGTCTATTGTAGCTAGAAGGGGTCTATGAGGGTTGCCATATTATCGTTGTATAGAGTCTTGTCTTGTGATCTTGGTTGGACTTAGTTTGGGGTGTTGGAGGTCTTGGGTTGTTTGGCTACTTGCATAGAATGCTTTCGATGTGTATAGAACCCTTAAGGTTGTGATGGGATAGGTAAAGATAGTCGATCTATTTAGTCAACTACAATGGGTTAGTCACTTCTCTAAGGTTGATTTGAGGTTTGGATTTTTTTCTCAAATGAGGATGAGGGTCGGTGATATCCCCAAGTGTCTTTTCGGACTAAGAGTGAGAATTATTAGTATTGATGGAGTTGTTTGGTTGACTTATGCACCATCTTTGTTTAGGGGTTTCATGAATAAGGTCTTAAAACCCTACCTTGATATGTTCTGTGGTGGTTTCTAGTAGTGGAGTATTGGCTTATTTAGAGCTTGTGAACCATTTAGGGTAAGCGTTGCAAGTCTTTGGAGATGAGAGGTTGTTTGCTAAATATGATAGGTGTGAGTTGAGGGTAACAACAAGGTTGTTAGAACTCCTTAAAAGATCATGATATGAGTGTACATTATCACCTAGGTAAGACTAATGTTATGGTCGGTGTTTTAAGTAGGGTGCCTATGAGTAGCCTAGCATATGTTGATAGTGGTGGCAAAGGGGTGACTAGAGAGATCTATCGGTTGGCAAGATTGGGGCTTAGGTTGGAGAATGTTGAGCATTGTAGTGTTGTATTCTTTATGGTTCCAAATCTTCTTTGGTTGAAGAGGTCTAGATTAAGCAAGGCCTTGATTTCGCCTTATCAGAGTCGGATGTTTTGTGTGGAAGGTGGTATAGTGGAGTTTGTCTCCAAAGGGGGAGATGGTGGTTCATGGTACCAAGTGGACTATGTGTGATTAAGGTGGACAAAATGAGTTTATGGTTATGATTCCTTATAGAGTGTAGAGGAAGATTGGTAAGGTTGCATACGAATGGGAATTTCCTATGGATATGGATATGGATATGGTTTGTCCAGTTCCTCATACTTCTAGGTTGAGGGGATGTATTGGTGACTCTAATGGTATAGAACTCTTTGAAGTTGTGGGAGAGCTGTAGAATAAGTTGGCTTAGAAGGAAGTCCCGGTGGAGGTGTTAGATGGATGAGTGGAAAAGTTGATTGATGAGGATGTAGTGTTCATCAAGGCCCTTTGGAAAAGTCGCCTATACGTATTTGTTTCTTGGGGAGCCGATACAGGCATGAAGAAGCAATATCCGTATTTCTTTCATTCTATTCAAGCTTAGGATGATGTGTCAAGTCCTTTCTGTGATTCCAATTGTTATGTTTTATCCCCCATGTCATTCATATGCATTCATGTTAATGTTGGCAAGTTTATGATGATCTTACCCTTATGTTGAGATTTTAAAATTGGTGTTTTAAATGTAATGTTGCATTCTTGTTGGGCTTGGTTCATTCATGATCACTCTTCTCATGTACAATTCTTTGACATTCGTGGACGAATATACCCAAGGGAGAGATATTGAAACAATCGAAAAAGTGCCCAAAAATGTGTCTCAGAAGTGCCCGGAATCATAATTTCCATATATCTCAAAATCCATGCATTATTTCAAAAATTTGGCATCATATTCTTGATCAGGGCATCACTTTGAGAGGAAGATGGGTCAAACCCCGATTTAAGAGCAAACAAATAGAAATTTCAGTTTTCTAAAAATGCTTATCTAGTGTTTGTCCGCAATGGTACCGCGACGCGCCTCTATCACGGACATGTGATAATTTAGTCTCCGCAACAGGTTTGCGACGCGGACCTTTGTAGTTTCTACCTCGTTATTTTTCTGCGCAATCCAAGACTTTTGGGTCTTGGGCCTAAGTGTTCTTAAAGATGTATTTACCTATACTTAGCCATATTTCACCTTCATATAATCCTAAAAATTCCCCAATACTCACTCAAACACTTCGCCATATTTTTTACTCCTAAATTCAACTCTCAAACCCTCATCTGGAATTAAGGATTTCCTTCAAGCTTCAAGTCTCTATTTCCAATCTTCATCAAGAGTTTTTTCAAAGCTAAGGTATGTAGGTTTCAACCATTGGATCCATTCACCTATGGTGCCCTAATCCCCTTTTTATTCAATTTACATGATTTAAAGTTGATTTTACAAATGGGTTTACTAGTATGAACATGTCTATGAACTATGTAAAGCTATATGAACTTGTGACTGTTTTACTATGTTTTGAGCTATAAATCTTGGATCTGTTATAAGGTTTGATGATGGGTTTTGAGGTATATTGCTTGAGGTGTTGCAAGATATTGATTGATAGTTTTACAATAGATTCTATTGCATGATTTCATCCCTACATTTCATGATTTTATACTAGCATTACACACCCGCCAAGTGTTTGATAAAATGTCCAGTTATGGTTTCTTGAGGAATTGAACGTCCAAAGCATGAGATATGATATGAATGACTATATGATGATGAAAAGAGCTTGTGTATATGATATATTCTATATAAAGTGTTCCATTAGATCATGTCCGGTCTGGGTAACCTAGTTGAGGGATTAGTATCTAAAACACCGGGGTGGTAGGTGAGATTGTCACTAACCTAGTTTGAGGGTTTAGTACCTCAAACACCAAGGTGGTAGGTGAAATTAACACTAACCTAGTTGAGGGGTTTGTACCTCACACGCCGGGTGGGTAGGTGAAATTGCCACTAACCTAGTTGAGTGGATTTGTACCTCACACACCAGGGTGATAGGTGAAATTGCCACTAACCTAGTTGATGGGTTTGTAACTCACACGCCAAGGTGATGGGTAAGATCATCATCAACCTATCAAGGGGTTTGTAATTTGGAAATCTAGCTTGGTTTCTTCTACATATACGTTATCATATATAAGCATGAGTTAGTTAAGCATGGTTTACTTAAGTATTGATCATACATGTCATATTATTATATTTTGCCTATTGCCTATTGTTATGCATTTTGATTATGATGCCTATGGGTTGTTGCATTGTATACTACATACTTAGTATATTCAAACGTACTAACTCATACTCTTGCTTACATTATATCACCATGTAGAGATAGGAGCCCAAGTTGATCATCCTGCTCCTCCACATTGCTAGTTCGATACTACTCAAGCTAGTTGGTGAGCCCTCCACTTCGAAGACCTTAGTATATGTTTCTCTTATTATGTATTGAGACACTCTTCTTTATTTTATTTTTTGACTATGAAGGTAAGCTCGGTTGCTTTGTCTTGGCCCCTGCTCTTATCTATGTAGTAGAGGATTTGTTAGACATGCTATGTACCTATGATATAAGCCTTAACTCCTTTGTCTCTTGATTATAATGTTATGGAATCTTTCCCCTTCCTATTTCCCCTATTTCTACTCCATTATGTCATTTAAATGCTTATGCGACCAATGATGTGTAATGATAAGTTAAGAGGCTTATTTGGGGACCCTTCGGGCTCCCTATTTGCCGTTTCATGCCTAGGCCCTATTTTGGGTTGTGACATGAAGCACCCAACACTTAGATATATTTAAGATACTTAGTTGTAGTCCATGAGACCTATTCACGACCCCTAGTTTTAGTTATGGGCTATAGAGTTAGCCCATGAACTAGAGAACATACTATTTTTGCTCACTGGAAATGTTCTACGAATTAGTGGATAGGTCATGGTGTGAACCACGACCCACAGAACCAGTCGTAGAAGAACTTCATGTTGCTTATTCAACCCAAGATGGCTGGATTGGTCATGTACCTATGCATCTTTCACAAAACACATTGTTACCCTATATGCCACCAATCTAGTGTCCAAAAATTACTGCCACAATGCAAAACTTAAACTAACTACAAGTCCAAAAGCTAAAAATAAAACAAAACTACTACCGTTACATCGAATATCGTGGGTTGCCTCCTAAGTAGCATCTGAATTTTTGTTACTGCATGACTTGGATAATATTGGTTACTAAGACTTCACCAATTTCCCACACATCCATCTTGAATTCATTGGGCCTTTTTATTCACTAGCGGATGTTGAAGACAAATTATTCATCATCCAATCAAAACTTGAGTTGGCCTGATTTGTTATCTACAAGTGCTCGCCTAGTGGCTTGGAAGGGCCTTCCCAAGATGATTGGGACTTTGAAGTCAACTTCGCAATTAAGGATCACAAAGTTTGTGGGAATATGAATTTCTCTACTTTGACAATGATGTCATATAGTATCCCCGCAGGCATCTTCACCATTTTGTCAACAATTAATAATCGCATGCTTATAGGAGTAAGGGCTGCCAATCCTAGCTTCTTGAATACCGCAAGGGGCATCATATTGATGCTGGCTCCTAGGTCACATAATTCCCATGCGAACTCAACATCTCCAATGGTGAATGGTATGGTGTAGGCTAGGTGATCTTCTCGGTTCTGCATTAAAGATTGTGTTGCTATTACAATATATTGCGGAAGCTCTTGGGATAGCACTTGGCTCAGAGTTCACTTCTAGGTGACCAAGTCCTTTATGAACTTTTCATAAATATCATCTTCTCCAATGCTTCAATGAGAGGAATGTTGATGGAGATTTGTTTAAAAGTAGAGATGAAGTTCTGGAATTTACCTTCTTTCTCCATCTTTTTAAGTCTATGAAGGAAAGGAAAGGGAGGTCTATGAATGGGTTTCAACATCTATTGTGTCATCGCTGCATCACTAACCCCGTCCTTGGCATGCGAATTTCTAGACTCTGGTTATTTGATCTCAGGTATCTCCTCAAGCACATCATCATCATCAACTAGCATTGGAGGGTCAATGGTCTGTTTGCCAACACGTGTAGTCATGGCCATACACTGCCCTTCATTCTTTGGGTTCTAAATTTTGTTGCTAGGCATTGTACCTTTCTGACACTAGTTAAGTTAAGTTGTAACCTGACCAAAATGTTTCTTTAGTTACTCGATAGACACAAAATGATACTCAATTTTCTGACTATTACTAGGATTGTAAGATTTTATCCCCTTTAAGGTCATATCTTGAGATTCAGCCTTCTTGAACAGTTTGTCAAATATCTCCTCAACTAGAGAGCCACTAGCACCAGAATCTCTATTATATGGTAGCAGATATAGACCATTTTTGTAACCATCTCTGCATCCTCAATCAGTATCTCTGTGTTGGCCCCTGTTCCTGTTGTAGTAGCCTCTTCTATTGTTTTCTCGAAAAGTCTCATCCCTATTGAACTTTCGACCTTAGTTTCCATAACCTTGGTACCAATAGTCCTAATTAGACCCATATTCATTTGGAAAGGATATCCGCCACTTGATCATGAAAATGCCCAAAAAATGTGCTTCAAAAATTCCCATAATCGTAATTTCCATAAATCTCAAAATCCATGTATGATGTATAAAATCTGACTTCATATTCTCAATCAGGGGAAAAAATTTAGAGGGAGATGAGCATAATCCCAACTTTATAGGACCCGCAGTAAAAAATAATTTTCTCAAAATAGTATATGTCTGTACCCAGGCCGCGATGAGCTTGGAGAGCAGAGTAGTACATTTTCTCCTCCATGTTGGGTCCATGTCTCCGACCAGTCATGGACAAGTGTTGATTTTTCCTTAATTTTTTATTTGGACCTAAGGGCTTTGGGGTCATAATCCTATGCCTATTTATACATTAAAACACTATACTTAGCTATTTTCAGCTCTATATCACTCAGGAACCTCTCAAAACCCTCTCCAAGGCTTAACCAAATATTTCACCCAAATTCAAGTGTCTCAAGTATAATTTTAAATCATAAGAACTCAATCCAAGCTTCATGTCTACGTCAAGAAAACCCAAGTTTAAGGTATATGAGTTTCATCCGGGTCCTTTCACCCATGGAGCCCAATCCTCCTTTTTAATGAAAATTATATGTTTTAAAGTTGTTACATCTATGGGTATCTCCTATTATGTATTTTTATCATAAATTATGTTGGGTTTTCATGAAATATTGATTGATTATGCATGTTTAACCATTCCAAGCTTATGCAATGAATTGGTTTTGTCTATTGAGACTATGCATATTTTGAGCTATGAATCTATAATATATTATGAGATTTGATGATGGATTTCAAGGTACCTTACATAAGGGTTTTACTATATGTTGGTGGATTGATTTACATTGAGTTTTCTCATATTATTTCACTCTTGAATTGCATTGTTTTGAACAAGCATTATGAACCCGCCAAGTGTGTCATAAAATGCCTTGGCAAGGATTCTCAAGTTATTGATGGTCTATTACATGGTTTATAAGTCAAGTGACTTTATGATGATTAAGGGTATGTATGTATGGATTGAATTCATGAATAGTATCTATAGTGTTACAAGTAGACCACACCTTATAGGGGTGATATGGCTCGACCACCTTGTTGGGGGATAACATGCCCATACTACCATGTTGAGGGGTGGATACCTTGACCACTTTGTTGGAGGTGACATACCTATAGCACCATGTTGAGGGGTGGATATCCCGACCAATTTGTTGGGGGGGTGACGTGCCCATACCACAATATTGTGGGGAGATACCTCGACCACCTTGATGAGAGGTGACAAGACCATATCTCCATGTTGAGGGGTAGATACCTCGATCAACTTGTTGGGGGGTGACATTCCCATAGCACCATGTTGAGGGGCGGATACCTCAATCACCTCCCAATGGGGTGACATGCCTTGGATTCCATGTAATAATTTACTTGGTCTATGCTGGTTATGGTATATTCCTACATATGTAATATATATATGTTGCAAGTCATATGCTTCACCAATATGTTTTACTTCAAGCATTACTCATGCATGCCATATTGATATTATACTTATTCATTGCTTATGATTATGCATTTTGACTATGTCGGCATAAGTCTTGTTGTGTTGCATCTAACATACGTAGTACATTCTAACATACGAGCGCATACTCTATGGCTACATGATTTTACCATGTAGGGATCGGATCACCTCTCGGTCATCCTCCACGTGGCTAGTTTTAGCATTTTGAATGATAAGCTTTGGTGTGTCATCAGGTTTGAGGACACTAACTATGCTACTCTTACTATTTCATACCTCTTTGTGTTGAACACTTGATACTATGAGGGTGATTCCGGAAAGTGTCTTGGGCCCCGCTCCAATCTATGTAAGAGGTGTTGTTTGAACAATTGATGTACTTATGTTATGAGCGTGGCTCTTGAATGTTTTTTGTTTATCATAGACTTCTCTTAGTCCCATTTTCCCTTTTTTATATATCTTGTGTTATTTATTTTGCTTCCGTGACCAAGGATATGTAAATGATATGTTAAGAGGCTTGTTTTAGGGTCCCTCCGAGTCCCCATTTGTCGTGTCACGTCTAGGCCTTAGGATTGGGTCATGAAAAACATTATATTAGATCACTAGGTTGTTAATGGTCCTCAAAGTCCAACACACCACATCGATTAGAATCTTATTCATGGTTGTGAAGTGCGGCACAACTATGAGTAGGAGGCTATGAGGCATCTTAGGAAATGTTCCACTTCTTCGTGATATATGTCGTATGGTAGAGATAAGTCATCTAAGGCTTATTATTGATTCCTAAACATTATGTTTTAGAAAATGTCCCAAGTTATTCAGAATGGTGAATGGGATGGTAACCATCTCTCACTTGAGGGTCAACTCCCTAACCGTGACATGATAAATGCGGAGGTTCGTAGTGCTCTATGGCTATTGGCCAAAGCAGTGACCATTCAACTCAACCAATCAGTAGGTGCCCCCAAGATCTCAAATGATAAGAGGACGGAGAGAGAAGCTAAGAGGGCCCGAGTTGACGGTGCTTTGTCTTCTATTAATCTACCGGTGCCCAAGTACAACAATGAAAGGACCCATTTCATCAATTGTCATGCGTGTGGCAAGAAATATCAAGGGGAGTGTTTGGCGGGAATTGAGGGTTATTTCAAGTGTGGTAGTGTTGGGCATAAGATGAGGGATTATCCTGTGGCCTCCAAGAAAGGGAGAAGAATGGCTCAACTTGAAGGTAGGCTTTCGTAATCTAAGCCTAGTAGCAATGGTGGAGTGACCCATCCTAGGTGCCTAAATGTAGGAAAACTATGGTGGCACATATTGGAGGAATACGGATACATGCTTTTAGTGTGGAAAGATAGGACACCAGATTGTTGATTGTCCATATACCCAAAGGAAAGGCAAGGGTATTAATGTTCAAGCTTCTCCTACATGCCAAAAGTGTGGGAGGTACCATCCGAGAGGTTGTTTGGCTGGTTTAAGTGCATGTTTTGAGTGTGGTGCAAATTATCGTAAGTCAATACATTGTTTATGGGTTGATAAGGATTATAGAGATGATCGTTAACATTCTCGACAATACCCCTCTAGGGTTACTAGACTTGGCATGGTGCCTAATAGGTATGTTAAAGCTTTTAATTTTGATGTGTATGCTTTGATAGACCCGGGTGCCACTCTTTTATTCCCAAATTTTTGTGTGATCCTTATGAATTGTCAACCCCCATTGGTGAGTCCATTATTGCTAGAAGAGTCTATAATAATTGCCCCGTGTTCATATTACATAAAATCTTGCCTTGTGATTTTGTTGAGTTAGATATGGTGGATTTTGATGTCATTCTTGGGATTGATCATATTATGCTTCTATTGATTGTAGAACCCATAGGGTTAAATTCCAATTCCTTAATGAACCTATCCTTAAGTGGGAAAGTTGTGTTGTGGTTGTCAAGGGTAGGTTCATTTCTTTCCTTAAAGCCCAAAAGTTGATTTCCAAAGGATGTCTTTATCATCTTGTGAGGGTTAGGGATGTTAAGTCTAAAGTCCTTCCAATTGAGTCGGTTCCGGTGGTTAATAAGCTTCTTGATATCTTTCCTGATGAGCTTCCCGGTGTTCCTCTAGAAAGGTAAATAGCTTTGGTATAGACCTCCTTCCCGATACTCTAACCATTTCTATTCCCCCTTACCGTATGGCCTCGACAGAGTTGAAGGAGTTGAAGAAGAAATTGAGGAATTTGTTAGATAAGGGTTTCATAAAGCCTAGCAAGTTACCTTGGGGTGCACCGGTTGTTATTTGTGAAGAAAAAGGATGGTTCTCTTAGAATGTGCTTTGATTACTGACAACTTAATAGAGTCACCATAAATAACAAGTACCCTCTACCAAGGTTTGATGACCTTTTTGATCAACTTCAAGGAGCTAGCCATTTTTCTAAGATTGTTCTTTGGTCCGGGTATCACTAAGTGAAAGTGAGGAAGTGTGACATTCCTAAAATAGCTTTTTGAACTAGGCATGGTCATTTTGAGTTTATGGTTATGTCTTTTAGGTTGGCCAATGCACCGGCTATTTTTATGAATCTCATGAATTGGGTCTTTAAACCCTACTTTGTATTTTTTGTCGTGGTTTTTATTGATGATATCTTGATTTATTCCTATAGTGAGGAGGAGCATGTGATTCACTTGAGAGTAGTGTTGCAAATCTTGAGCGAGGAGAGGTTGTATGCTAAATATGAAAAATTTGTGTTTTGGTTGAAAGAGGTTGGTTTTCAAGGGCATGTGGTGCGAGCGATGATGGGTGGATTCGAAGAAGACGGAGGTGATTAGAAATTGACCCAGACCTTTGACTCCATTGGACATTAGAAGTTTCTTGGGTTTGGTAGGTTATTACAGGAGGTTTGTAAATAGGTTCTCTTTTATTACTTCTCATGTGGCTAAGTTCACAAAAAAGAAGGAAAAATTCATGTGGATCGATGAAAGTGCGAAGAGTTTCCAAACTTTGAAAGAAAAGCTTATCTCCACTCATATCTTGTCTCTACCGGAAAGGGTTTGAAGAATTTGTGGTAAATTGTGATGCCTCAAGAATTGGTTTGGGGTGTGTTTTGATGCAAAATGTTAAGTGATAGTGTATGCCTCTAGACAACTTAAGGTACACGAGAACAATTATCCATCCATGATATTGAATTGGCGGTTGTAGTATTTGCCTTGAAAATTTGGCATCAATACTTATATGAGCTGCATTTTGATGTGTTTACCGATCGCAAGAGTCTCTAATATGCGTTCACCCAAAAAGATCTTAACTTGAGACAAAGAAGGTGGTTAGAGCTCCTTAAAGATTATGATGTGTGTGTGCATTACTATCCCAGCAAAGCTAATGTTGTGGTTGATTGTCTGACTAGAGTGTCTGTGGTAGCCTAGCTCATGTTGATAATGGTGGCAAAGAGGGGGCTAGAGAAGTTTCACCGGTTGACTAGATTGGGGTTAGGTTGGATGAAGTTGATAATGGTGGTGTAGTGGTTGTTGATGGTTCTAAATCATCATTTATTGAGGAGGTAAAGACAAAATAAAATCTTGATCCCACCTTGCTAGAGTTGAAGGCCTTGGTGAAAAATGGTAAAGTGGAGGTTTTCTCCCAAGGGGGAGATGGTGCCCTTAGGTACCAAGGATGATTATGTGTGCCTAATGTTGGTGATTTGAGGAAGTTGATTTTAAATGAGACTCATAATTCTTCCTATTCTATTAACCCTTGTTCTACAAAGATGTATGGAGATTTGAGAGAGGTGTATTGGTGGGGAGGTATAAAGAGAGATATTCCCAAGTTCGTGTCTATTTTTCATAATTGCCAATAAGTGAAAGCTGAACATCAAAGGTTGGGTTGCCTAGCCCAAGACAGAGAGATTCTTACTTGGAAACGGAATGAGATTAACGTGGATTCTATGGATTGGTTGCCTAAGACTAGGAAATATTTTGATTATATTTGGTTGTTATGGATAGAATGACAAATTTGGCTCACTTCCTACCGGTCAAGACTACTTATGGTGTCGAATATTATGCTAAATTGTATGTTCATGAGTTTGTTAGATTGTATGGGGTGCCTTTGTCTATCATTTCGAATCATGCTTCTCAATTAACTTCACATTTTTGGAGGTCATTTCAACGAGAACTTGCTACCAAGGTTATGCTTGGCATGGTTTTTCATCCTCAAATGGATGGTCAAGCTGAGAGGACTGTCTGAACTCTTGAGGATATGCTTAGATTTTGTGTTTTTGAGTTTAAGGGTAGTTGGGATGAACATCTTCCACTCATTAGTTTTGCTTACAACAATAGCTATCACTCAAGCATTGGTATGGCTCCTTTTGAAGCTCTTTAATGTAGGCGTTGTATATCCCCTGTTGGATGGTTTGACATGGGGGAAATGGCTTTGCTAGGCCAGGATTTCGTCATAGAAGCCTTGGAGAAGGTTAGGTTGATAAGGGAGAGATAAAAAGATAGCCGAAAGTAGACAAAAGTCATATTCCGATATGAGGAGAAGAGATCTTGAGTTTAAGGTTGTGACTGGGTTTACTTGAAATTCTCACCTATAAAGGGTGTGGTCTGATTTGGCAAGAAGGGGAAATTAGGCCCAACTGTTTGTGGGTCCTTATAAAGTTTTCAGGAGAGTGGGTTGTATATGAGTTGGATTTGCCGATGGAAATGAATATGGTTCATCCGGTCTTCCATATGTGTATGCTGAGAAAGTGCGTGGGTGGCCCTAGTGTTATTATACCTTTAGATGTTGTGGGTGTTGTCAAAGATAATTTAACATATGAGGAGGTTCCGATGGAAATCTTGGATAGACAAGTGAAGAGGTTGAGAAACAAAGATGTAGCTTCCGTCAAGGTCCTTTGGAGGAACCAACAAGTTGAACATGCCACATGGGAAGCCGAGGCGAACATGATAAAATGATACCCATATCTCTTCCACTCTACTCAAGGCGAAGATACTAATCTAAGTCTCTTATATGATTTCAAGTCTTAAGTTTCGACCCTTGTGCCATTTTGCAAGCATTCATGTTTATGTTGACAAATATATGATAATTTTTGACACTCATGTTAAGGCTTTTTGAAAGTGATGTTTAAATGTATTTGTTGCATTTACGTCAGGCTGAAATCTTCATGATTACTTCTCTTATGCATGATTCATTGAGATTCAAGGACGAATGTTCCCGAGGGGGAGATATTTAGATGCCCCAAAAATGTTCTTCAGAAATGCCCATAATCATAATTTCCATATATCTCAAAATCCATGTGTGATATTGTAAATCCAACTTCATATTCTCCATCAGGGGGAAAATTTAAGTGTGAAATGGGTATAACCCTGATTTTAGAGTCCCCGTAGAGAAAAATAATTTTGGCAAATTTTCGCAAAATAATGCTTGGCCACGACGTGCCTGGGGCGCGAAGCAATACAATTTTTGCCTCCGAGTTGGGTCCATGTTGCGGACCAAACACGGACCAGTGTTGATTTTTCGTTAATTTTCTGTTTTAGACCGAGGGCATTGGGGTCATATCCCCACGCCCATTTATGCGTGAAAACACCTATACTTAACCATTTTTCAAATATATATAACTCAAGACCCTCTCAAAACACTCTCCAAGACTTAACCAAATATTTTACCCAAATTTAATTGTCTCAAGCTTAACTTTGGATCTCAAGAACTCAATCCAAGCTTCAAGTCTCCTTTAATTCTAAATCAAGAAAACCCATGTTTATTGTATGTGGGTTTCATCCATTGGGTGCTTTCACCCATAGAGTTCAATCCTCCTTTTTAATGAAAATTGCATGTTTACAAGTTGTTCCATCTATGAGTATCTCTTATTCTGGATTTTGATCATGAATTATGTTGGGGTTTCATAAAATGTTGATTGATTATGTATGTTTAACCATTCCAAGCTTATACTATGAATTGGTTTTGTCTATTGAGACTATGCATGTTTTGAGATACAAAACTATGATCTATTATGAGATTTAATGATGGATTTCAAGATATCTTACATGAGGGTTATACTATACGTTGGTAGGTTGATTTACATTTAGTTTTCTCATATTATTTCACTCTTGAATTGAATGATTTTGACCAAGCATTATGAACCCGCCAAGTGTTTGATAAAATGTCTTGACAAGGATTCTCAAGTTATTGATGGTCTATTACACGGTTTATAAGTCAAGTGACTTTATGATGATTAAGAGATTCTATATATGGATTGAATTCAAGAATAGTATCTATAGTGTTTCAAGTAGACCACACCTTGTTG
The DNA here is from genome assembly GCA_011800125.2 of Solanum clarkiae. NCBI lineage: Eukaryota > Viridiplantae > Streptophyta > Magnoliopsida > Solanales > Solanaceae > Solanum > Solanum clarkiae. Next base: position 85,278 of record JAABOM020058741.1, read on the forward strand.
GGGTGACATTCCCATACCACTATGTTAAGGGGTAGACACCTCTACCACCTTATTTGGGGGTGAAATGCCCATACCACCATCTTGAGAGATGGATACCTCAACCACCTTATTGGAGTTGACATGCCCATACCACTATCTTGATGGGTAGATACCTCGACTACCTTATTGGGGGATGACATGCCCATACAACTATGTTGAGGGGTGCATACCTGGATCATCTTCCAAGGAGGTGACATGACTTGGACTTTAAATAGTAATTTGCTTGGTATATGTTGGGTATGGTCTTTTCCTTCACATGTAATATATATATGTTACAAATAGTAATTTGCTTGGTATATGTTGGGTATGGTCAGAAGTATGTTTTACTTCAAGCATTACTCATGCATGCCATATTGATATTATACCTATCCATTGCTTATTAAGATGCCATACATCTTATTGCATTGCATCCTACATACTTAATACATTCCAATCTACGAATGCATACTCTATGCCTACATGATGTTACTATAAAGGGACTGGAGCACCTCTCGATCATCCTCCACGTGGCTAGTTTTGGCATTTTGGAAGATAAGCTTTGGCGAGTCCTCAAGTTCAGGGACACTACCTATGCTACTCTTTCTTTTTGATATATATTTATGTTGAACACTTGATACTATGAGGGTGAGCTCGAAAAATATCTTGGGCCATGCTCCAATCTATGTTAGCGGTGTTGTTGGAATAATTGTTGTACTTATGCTATGCGCTTGACTCTTGAATGTTTTATGTTTATCAAAGACTTCCCTTAGTCCCTTTTCCCTTTTTTATATCTCTTGTGTTGTTTATTTTGCTTCTGTGACCAAGGATGTGTGAATGATATGTTAAGAGTCTTATTTAAGGTCCCTCCGAGTCCCCATTCGTTGTGTCATGTCTAGGCCCTAGGCTTGGATCGTGACAAGTGATGAAGAAAGTGTCCTCCTTGTAGCAAGGTTGGGTGCTCTTGAAGGCTGAAGAGCTACTACATTTACACATTCTTAGTTTGGATTCATTAACAACTCCACTATAATGACCCCAAAAAGTGCTCAAAAATGTGCCTTGGAAGTGCCTGGAATTGTAATTTCCATATATCTCAAAATCTGGGTGCGATATCAAAAATCCAACTTCATATTCTTGTTCAAAGGGTCAAATTGAGTGGAAAATGGGTATAACCCTATAAAAGAGAAATCAATTAGCAATTTCAATTTTCAAAAAATGCAAATTCCAAGGAGGTTTCCGTGCCCTTGGCACGAGATGCCAAGGGTGTGCCTCAATGTATCTTTTTCCCAGATTTGACTTTGGTCTAAGACTTTTATATCTTGGTCCTAAGTGTTCTCAAATGTGAAAATACCTATTCTTAGCCATTTTTCACCCTCACATCATTCACAACATTTCCCTATATTTATTCAAGAACTTAGCCAAATATTTTACTCCTAAACTCAAGTCTCAGAACTTATTCGGATCTAAGGATTTGCTCTCAAGCTTCAAGTCTCCATTTCCAATCTTCATCAACTTCATCTCTAAAGCTAAGGTATGTGGGTTTCTTTTGTGGTTTTCTTTCATCCTTGATGCCCAAGCTTCCCTTCCTTAAAAATTACATGATTTAAAGTTGATTTACTCATGAATCTTATTTATTATGAAAATCACTTCATATTGTATTAGGGTTTATGAAATTGTGATTGTTTTACTATGTTTTGGACTATGAATCTATGATCTATTGTAAGATTTGATGAAGGATTTTTATGTATATTTCTTGAGGGTGTTACCAAGTATCTATTAATGTTTTTATATTGGATTTTCTAGTAAGATAATACTCTTGAATTGCATGGTTTTATAATAATATTGCACACCCTCAAAGTGTTTGATAAAATATCTGGTTATGATTTCTTGAGTAGTTGAAGGTCCAATGCACATCTTATGAATTGAATAACTTTATGCTGATTAAATAATGATGAAATGATGATTAAAAGGATTGGTTGTATATGATGATGAATAGAGTGTATATATATGATATTATCTCTATAGTGTTGGGGATGACCAAACTTAGCTCGGGGGTTTGTAGGCTCGGGTAACCTTGCTGAGGGGTTAGTACCTCAATCGCCTAGCTTAGGGATGGTCCGCCCAGGTAATCTTGTTGGGGGTTGTACCCATCAACCTTCTTGGGGGTTTGTACACATCAACCTTGTTGGGGGTTTTGTACTCCATCAACCTTGTTGAGGCGTTAGTACTCCATCAACCTCATGAGGGGGTTCATACCTCATCCGCCACTCTAAGGAGATGGTAGGCCTTGGATTGCACTAAGAATGGTTACTCCTTACACTTATTTTAGGATCCATATAAGCAGGATTTACTACGAGCATCTTTCATACATGCCATATAGCTATATGTACTCATTACCTATGCTTATACATTTTGATTATGTTACCATCACTTTTTGCATTGCATCGTACATATTTAGTACATTCTAATGTACTATTGCAGACTCTGTGCATACACGATGTAAGCATGTAGGAATCGGTGCACCGCTTGATCATCATCCTCCTCTACGTGGCCAATATGATTGTCTCTCAAGCTTGTTGGTGAGTCCTCCATTCCGAGGATGTTTCTTATGATCTCTTGCTATGTAATAAAACTATCATACCTTTATTTATGTAATGACTATGAACGTGAGCTCGGTTGTTTGTCATGATCCTTATGCTTATGTATGTAGTAGAGGTGTTGTTAGACATGTTATGTATCTATGCTATGAGCATTGACTCTCTTTTTTCCTAATGTTATGATATGGAAGTTCACCCTTAGCCTCCAATTCCTTTGTTCATGCTTGTCATTTTAATTCCTTCTGCGACCAAGGATGTGTAATGATATGCTATGAAGATTATTTGGAGTTCCTTCGGATTTCCCATTCGCCGGTCACATCTAGGCTCTAGGATTGGGTCATAACAATGATGGTATAAGAGCACTAGGTTGTTAGATTCACGTAGTCCAACCTATCACATTGATTAGAGTCTTATTCATGTTGTGTTGTGCACCACAACTATGAGTAGGAGGCTATGAGATGTTTAGGAAATGTTTCCCTTCTTCATGTTCTAAGTCGTGCCATAGAGTTGAAGTAAGTTTTCCCCCCTAACGATTGTCCTTTGCTCTACTAGATCATGCCTAACACGAGAGGAAGACAAGCCTGCACACGTAAGCAGCAACTAGCCAATGGAGAGCTTAGGGATGCTCTCACCTTGCTTGCACAAGTTGTGGCTAATTAAGCCAATCAAGGGGCCCAATCCCCTCATGCTCCTACATCGGCATCTAGGGTAAGAGACTTCCTGAGGATGAAACCCCCGGAATTCTATGGGTCAAAGGTGAATGAGGACCCTCAAGAGTTCATTGATAAGGTCTACAAGGTATTGGCTATCATGGCTGTAAGGTTGGAAGATAAGGCGGAGTTGACATCTTACCAACTCAAAGGGGTGGTACAAATATGGAACAATCAATGGAAGGAGGAAAAGTGAGTGAATAATATGGTTCTATGGGAAGAGTTCAACACGACCTTTCTTAATCAATTTTTCCCTCTTGAGCTTAAGGAAGCCAAACTGGTGAAATTTATGAATTTGAGACAAGGGTCTATAAGTGTAAGGTAGTATGCCCTCAAGATTACCCAACTTTCAAATTTTGCTCCCGAAATGGCCCCAAAAAGTGCCCGAAAATATACCTCGGAAGTGCTCGAAATCATAATTTCCATATATCTAAAAATCTGTTTGTTATTTCAAAAATCTAAGTTGAAATTCTTTCTCAGCGGGCAAAATTGAGTGTGAAAAGGGTCTAACCCGAATTTTAGAGCAACCATATCAAAATCTAAAAACCGCAAAAACATAATTTAGGAGGGTCAAATTTAAAGTCGCATATCTCTTAGCACACAAGTACTGGGTAGCCCATGAGCTACTGAATTAAAGCTCTTTGAATCATCTTTCTAACGCACTTGATTTTAGCTTATTCTGAGTTTGGATGAAGAATTTATGCCAATTTTCGTAGAACTCGTTTGCACAAAGATGTAAATTCCAGTGAGTAATCCACGATGCGAAGCACTATTATTTTGGAAATATTTTTTTTTTACTTCGGTCCAAGACTTTCGAGTCTTGGGCCTAAGGGTTCCAATACTTGAAAATACCTATACTTAGCGATATTTCACCCTCATATCCTCCTAATCATTCCCCAATACTCACCAAAATACTTAGCCAAATATTTACTCCCAAATTCAAGTCCTAAAATCCTCATCCGGAACTTAAGAATTCCTTCAAGCTTTAAGTCTCCATTAAAGTATTCTTCAAGAAATTCTTCAAGGTCAAGGTATGTGATGTTGAACCATTGGGCCCTTCCACCCATGGTGCCTAAGCCTCATTTTTACTTAAATTGCATGTTTTAAATGTTGATTTATTTATGGGTCTTGATTATTATAAATTTCACTGCATTGTGATTTGGGGTTTATGAAAGTATCATTGTTTTAGCATGTTTTAAGCTATAAATCTTGGAACTAATGTAAGATTTGATGAGGGGTTTTGATATATATTGCTTGAGGGTGTTGCAAGGTGTTGAATGATAGTTTTACAATGGATTTTCTTGCATAATTTCACTCTTGAATTTCATGGTTTTACACTTGCACTACACACCCTCCAAGTGTTTGATAAAATGCCTTTTTAAGTATTCTTTAAGTTTTGATGATCTATTTGTTGAGTTATGATTGAAGTGACCCTTTGATGATCATGAGCTTTCCAAATATGTGTTTGAGTCATGAAAATATTGATGATGTTATAGGGCCAGATTAAGCCCATTTTCTAAGATTACACCTTTTATGAGACTTTAATGTTTGATGATAATGAAAGGATAATGTTGATGATGATCTATTCTTGTGATTGTAGTTAAGATCACCATATGAGGTCAATGATATTAAGAGCTACTTGTGCTATGTCTTTACCTTTATTACAAGTTATTAAAGTATGACTATCTTATATATATTCTGTGGGATTAGACTTAGCATCGAGTGGAATAAAGGTGAGTTCCCAAGTTCTAGAACTACTGCCACCGTAGGTAAAGGGATTAGATGTGAGTTCCCAAATCTCTAAGAGGTGAGTTCCCTAAATATGAGGGCTTGAGGCGAGTCCCCGAGTCCGAGCTTGAGGCAAGTACCAGTATCGAAGAACTAGAGGCGAGTACTCGATTCATACAAGGCTTAGTGGATCCACTTAGGCATTATGACGTTTATGTTGGCAAGTAACTTCCCCTTTTCTTTTGGTATAGGGTTAACATCAAGATTTCGAGTTGTAACTCACTTGATCTTATATTATATCAGTTGAGGTCTCTTCCCACACTTATGTATTATGATCTATATGAGTTGAATAAATTGTAAGCATGTTTTACTTCATGCATCATTCATATATGTCATATTGTTATTATGTTATTCATTGCTTATTATTATGCATTATTATTATGATTTCTATCTCTTGTTGCATTTTTATTATTATGATTTCTATCTCTTGTTGCATTGTATCCCATATACTTAGTACATTTAAACATATTAACGCATACTCTATGCCTACATGATGTTACCATATAGGAACCAGAGCTCCTACTTATTCTACTCGTGGCTAGACAGATTGTCCAAGTTAGTCTTTGGTGAGTCCTCCATTTAGGGGACAATGACTATTCTCTTATATTATGTATTAAGACTCTCTTTCATTTATTATATACTTATATCCATGAGGGTGAGCCCAGTTGCTTTGTCTTGGCCCTCGGTAAGTGTCTATGTTTATAGTTGTTGTTGGACAAGTTATGTATTATGTTTGAGTTTTGACTCATCTATATTATTTAAGTATTAAACTCTCTCTCTCTCTCCCTCAGTCCTAATTCCGTTGTTCATGTTTCTTATGTTGTTTTACATTGCTTCCGCGACTAAGGATGTGTAATAATATGCTATGAGGCATATCTGGGGTTCCTTCAGGTTCCCCATTCACCGGTCATATCTAGGCCCTAGGCCTGGCCCATGACTAAGATGGTATCAGAGCACTAGGTTGATACATTCTCAGAGTCCAACACACCGCATCAATTAGAGTCTTATTCATGGCTGTGTTGTGCACTACAACTATGAGTAGGAGGCTATGAGACGTTTAGGGAAAATTTCCCTTCTTCATGTTCTAAGTCGTGCTCAATAGTATGAGTAAGTTTTCCCCTTAATGATTATTCTTTATTATGCTAAATCATACCTAACATAAGACGAAGAAGATCTCACTCCCTCGAGGAACAACCGACTCATGATGGGTTTCGGGATGCTCTCACCATGCTTGCATAAGTTGTGGCTATTTAAGCTAACCAAGGTTCCCAATCCCCCTCATGTTTTCACTCCGGCATCTCGGGTGAGAGACTTCATGAGGATGAACCCACCAAAATTCTATGGGCCAAAGGTGGATGAGGACTCACAAGAGTTTATTGATGAGATCTACAAAATCTTAAATTTCATGCGTGTTGGGCCGGTTGGCGACGTACCAACTAAAAGGGGTATCCTAAATATGGTATGATCAATGGAAAGGAGAGAACGGAAATTGTTATCTGGTGTTTTGGGATGAGTTCAAATGGGCTTTCCTTAATCAGTTTTTCTCTCTTGAGCTTAGGGAAGCTAAGTTGGAAGACTTTTTGAACTTGAAACAAGGTGCTATGAGTGTGAGGGAGTATACTCTCAAGTTTAATCAACTTTCAAAGTATATTCCTCATTTGGTGGATGATCCTAGATCTAGGATGAATAAGTTTGTGATGGGGGTCTCCAACTTGGTGAGTGAAGAATGCCAGTCCGCCTTGCTAATTAGTGACCTGGACTTGTCCCGCTTGATGACTTATGCCGAGCAAATGGAGGAGAAGAAGTTGAGGAAGAGGAGAAGTGAGGGGTCCAAGAGGGCACGATTTGAGGGTAGCTTCCAAGATCATGAGTCCGACCATGCTCCAAATGAGAGGATTGTCAAGAGTAGAGTGGGAAGCCCCAAGAATTTAGGTGAAGGCGCTGGTGCACAAGTTCCTCCTAGGTGTAACAAGTGTGGAAAGTGCCACCCCAAAGATTGCTTAGCTAGATCGGGTGTGCGCTTTGGATATGGTGGAATGGGTCATAAGATGAGACATTGTCTATGGGTCCCTAAGAACCATAAAGACAGTTATTGGCATTCTCAACTATACCCTTCTAGGAGTCACTAGGCTTTGCATGGTTCTTCGAAGGTTTGTTGATGGTTTTGATTTTGATGCATCCGAGTTTCATTATTTTTTTCATTATTCTTTTAGTTGCTAGTGGGCTTCTTGTGTGTCCCGAGTTGTGATGTGACCCTTTAGTATCTATCTCTTAGTTGAGTATATGGTTGCTAGAAAGTCCATAAGTGTTGATCCATGTTCATATTGCATTAGATCTTGCCTTATGACTCATTGGATTTGATGTAGTGGATTTGATGTTATACTTAGGATGGAATAGTTATATGAATGTTGTGTCTTCACAGATGGTAGGATCCGTAGAGTTAGATTCCGACTCCCTAATGAACCCATCTTGAGTGGGAGGGTGTCAAGTGGTAGTAAAAGAGAGGTAGGTCCATTCTTACCTTAAAGTTCAATTGATCTCTAAGGGTTGCCCATGTTTTTATTGCATAAAAGTCTTGCCTTGTGATATTGGTTGAACTTAGCTTGATGTGTTGCAGGTCTTGGGGTAGCTTGGGCGACTTGCATATTATGTTTCCAATGAGTGTAGATCCCATAAGGTTGTAATATGATGCTTGAGGATGGTCTTATTTGGTCAACTACAATAGGTTAGTCGCTTCACTAAGATTGATCTTTGGTTTGAGCTTTGTCTCCAAGTGAGCATTATTAGTATTGGTGGAGTTGTTTGGTTGAATTATGCACTGCCTATGTTTATGGGTTTCATGAATAAGGTCTTTAGTCCCTACCTTGTTATTCTTGTAGTGGTCTTTAATGTTGAAGTATGGATTTAATTAGAAGTTGTGAATCCTTTTGGGGGTAGTGTGCAAGCCTTGGATGATGGGAGGTTGTTTGCTAAATATGATAGGTGTGAATGAAGGATAACAAGAAGGTGGCTAGAATTCTTTAAGGGTCATGATATGAGTGTGCATTATTTTCCAGATAAGGCTAATGTTGTGGTCGGTGCTCTAGGTACCCTAGCATGTGCTGATGATGGTGTCAAGGAGGTGAATAGGGAGGTCCATCATTTGGCTAGAGTGGGGGATTAGTTGGAGGAAGTTGAGCATGGTAGTATAATATTCTTATTGGTTCCAAATCTTCTTGGGTTGGAGAGGTCTAGATTAAGCAAGGCCTTAATCCCTTCTTATTAGGGTTGCAAGTTTTGGGTGAAGAGGGGGTAGAGTGAAGGTTGTCTCCCAAAGGGGAGATGGTAGTTCATGGCAAAAAGTGGAATAGGTGTGGTTAAGGTTGACAATGAGTTATGGTTATGAGCCTTTTTAGAGTGTGGAGAAGTTGGTAAGGTTGCATAATTTTGGGGATTGCCTATGGATAGGGGTTTGGTTAGTCCGATTCTCCATGCTTCTAATTGATGGGATGTGTTGGTGACTCTAGTTCTATAGCACTCTTTCAAGATTGTGGGTGATGTGGAGGACAAGTTGTCTTAGGGGAATGTCCCGGTGGAGGTGTTGGATGGATGAGTGGAGAGTTGATTAATGAGGATATGGTATTCATTAAGGCCCTCTTGAAAGGATCATCAAGTCAAAGGTGTCTCCAAGGAAGCCGAAGCGGTCTTATGGGAGCGGTATTTGTACCTCATTCACTATAATCAAGCCTAAGATAGCTACTAATTCCTTCATGTGATTCCAAGTCCTATGTTTCAGCCCCTATGTCATTCATATGCATTCATGTTTAAGTTGGCAAGTTTATAATGATTTTACACTTATGTTGAGATTTTGAAAATGGTATTTTAAATGTAATATTACATTCTTGTTGGGGCTGATTTGTTTATGATCACTCTTGTCTAGTATGCTTCTTTCACATTCGACGATGAATCTTCCCAAGGGAGAGATATTTAAATTACCCCAAAAAGTACTCGAAAATGTGCCTCGGAAGTGCCCAGAATCATAATTTCTATATATCTAAAACTCTATTAGTTATTTTGGAAATCTGACTTCATATTATTGTTCAACGGGCAAAATTAAGTGAGAGATGGTTCTAACCCGAATTTTAGAGCAACCGTATTAAAATCCAAAAATCGCAAAAATGCGATTTAGGAGGGTCAACTTTAAAGGGGAATATCTCTTAGCAAACAAAGAACAGGGTGGCGCACAACCTACCAAATTAGATCTCTTTAAATTAGCTTTCCAATGCACTTGGTTTCACCTCATTTCGAGTGTCGATGAAGAATTTATGCTCGTTTTCATTGAACTTATTTGTGTAGAGATGCAAATTCTAGTGAGTTATCTGCGACGCAGAGTGGTGTTATCTTGGTCCTGTTTTTTTCTTACTTCGGTCCAAGAGTTTCAAGTCTTGGATCTAAGGGTTCCCATACTTGAAAATACCTATACTTAGCCTTGTTTCACCCTCATATCATCCTAAACATTCCTCAATACTCACCAAAAGACATAGCCAAATATTTTCTCCCAAATCAAAGTCCCAGAACCCTCATCCGGATCTAAGGAATTCCTTCAGGCTTCAAGTCTCCATTAAAGTCTTCTTCAAGAAATTCTTCAAGGTCAAGGTATATGGTGTTGAACCATTGATTCCATCCACCCATGGTGCCTAAGCCTCCTTTTTAGTTAAATTGCATGATATAAATGTTGATTTAATGTGGGTCTTGACTATTATAAATTTCACTGCACAGCGATCTGGGGTTTACAAAGTATACTTGTTTCAGCATGTTTTGATCCATAAATCTTAGATCTAATGTAAGATTTGAGGAGGGGTTTTGATATATATTGCTTGAGGGTGTTTCAAGGTGTTGAATGATGGTTTAACAATAGATTTTCTTGCATGATTTCACTTTTGAATTGCATGGTTTTACACTAGCACTGCACAACCTCCAAGTGTGATAAAATGTCTTTTTAAGGATTCTTTAAGTTTTGATGATTTATTGGTTGAGTTATGATTCAAGTGACCCTTTGATGATTATGAGCTACCTAAAGATGTATTTAATTCATTAAAATGTTGATGATGTTGTAGGGCCAGATTAAGTCCCTTTTCTAATATTATACCTCTTGGGAGTCTTTGATGTTTGACGATAGTGAAAGGATAATGTTGATGATGATCTATTCTTATGATTGAAGTTAAGCTCACCATGTGAGGTCAACGATGTTAAGAGCTACTCGTGCCATGTCTCTATCTTTATTGCAAGTTATTGAAGTATGATTATCTTATATATATTTTGTAGGATTAAACTTAGCACTGAGTGGACTAGAGGCGAGTTCCTAAATCCTAGAACTACGTGACATTGTAGGTAAAGGTATTAGAGGTGAGTCCCTAAATCTCTAAGAAGCGAGTACCCAAAATATGAGGGCTTGAGGCGAATACTCGAGTTCGGGCTTGAGACAAGTACCCAAGTCCAAGAACAAAAGGCGAGCACCCAGTTCACACAAGGCTTAGTGGATCCACTTAAGCATTAGGAGGTTTTCCTTGGAAAGTAACTTCCCCCTTTCTTCTGGTATAGGGTTGACATTGGGATTTCGAGTTATATCTCGCTTGGTCTTATGTTATGTCGGTTAAGGTCTCTTCCTACACTTATATATTATGATCTATATGAGTTGAATGAATTGTAAACATGTTATACTTCACGCATCATTCATACATATCATATTATTATTATGTTATTCATTGCTTATTATTATTATGCATTTTGATTATGATGTCTATCTCTTATTTCATTGCATTCCACATAGTTAGTACATTCAAACTTACTAATGCATACTCTATGCCGACATGTTGTTACCATGTAGGAACTGAAGCTCTTATTAATTCTACTCGTGGCACGGATTGTTCAAGTTAGCCTTTGGTGAGTCCTTCATTCGGGGTATAATGACTATTTTCTTATGTTATGTATTAAGACTCTCTTTCATTTATTGTATACTTATGACCATTAGGGTGAGCCCAGTTGCTTTGTCTTGGCCCCCGCTAAGCATCTATTTTTAGATGTGTTGTTGGACAAGTTATGTATTATGTTTGAGATTTGACTCATCTATGTTATTTAAGTATTAGACTCTCTCTCTTTCTCTCTCTCTCCCTTAGTCCCAATTCCCCTTGTTCATTTTCTTTATGTTGTTTTATATTGCTTTCGCGACCAAGGATGTGTAATGATATGCTATGAGGCTTGTTTGGGGTTCCTTTGGGTTCCCCACTCGCCGGTCATGTCTAGGACCTAGGATTGGGTCGTGACAACTCCTCATTTGGTGGTCGACTCAAGATCCAGGATGAATAAATTTGTGATGGGTGTATTCGACTTGGTTAGTAACGAGTGCTGGCCTGCCATGTCGATTAGTGACATGGACTTTTCATGGTTGATGACCTATGCCAAACAAATGGAAGAGAAGGGGTTATGAGGCCAAGGGGACCCATTTTGAGGGTAACTTCCAAAAGAGTGGTTGATTCCATCGAGGCCAAGGGTCTTCTCATGCATTTCAAAAGAAGGTGGCCAATGATTTTCTAAGGGTCTATGGTGCTAGGGGTGTGGCTCCTAATGATGTGTGTCCAAAGTGTAGTAGGGGAGCTGGTCCATGCTCGAGGAATACAATTGCTAATTATGGTTGGGGGGAGATGGGGCATACAATAATAGATTGCCCTTGAAATCGCAACAAAAGTAAGGAGGTTTGTCCACATAGTGCTAATGTGGTTTTTTTAGGGAGAGATGGATGACAAGATGGTGCCCCTAGGAACAATGGGTTTTATGCATTGCATGGGAGGCAAGGGATTGATGAGGTCCCCTATGTTGTTACTGGTATATTGAAAATCTTTGACTTTGATGTGTATGCATTGACTGATCTAGGTGCCACCCTTTCTTTTGTTACCCACTTTGCTTCCAAAAGCTCCCATGTTGAATCCAAATTATTGCATGAGTCATATCTTCTTTTTTGTGTATCTATTGTTGCTAGAAAAGTCTATAGAAGTTGTCCTATTTGCATCTTGTATAAAATGTTGCCTTGTGGTCTTGTTGAGTTGAATATGGTTGATTTTGATATCATTCTTGGGATGGATTGGTTGTTGGGATGGATTGGTTGCATGCATACTAAGCTTCTATTGATTGTAGAACCCATAGGGTCAAATTCCAATTCCCAAATGAACCCGTCCTTGAGTGGGAGAGTCATGATGTAGTGGTCAAGGGTAGGTTCATCTCTTGCGTTAAGACCCATAAGTTGATCTCAAAGGGATGTCTTTACCATCTTGTGAGGGTTAGGGATGCAGAATCCAAAGTCCTTCCCATAAACTCGGTTTTGATTGTTAATGAGTTCCTTGATGTCTTTCTAAATAACCTTCCCGGTGTTCCTCCTGAAAGGGAAATTGATTTTTTTATAGATCTCCTTCCTGATACTCAACCCATTTTTATTACTCCTTATCGTATGGCCCTGATGGAGTTGAAGGAACAATTGAGGGACTTGTTAGTGAAGGGATTTATTAGGCCTACCCAATCACCTTGGGGTGCACCACGTTGTTTGTGAAAAAGAAGGATGGGTCTCTTAGGATGTGTATTGACTACTGGCAACTCAATAGGGTCACCATCAAGAATATGTATCCTCTTCTAAGGATTGATTATTTGTTTGACAAATTGCAAGGGGCTAGCCATTTCTCTAAGATTGATCTTCTTTCCGAGTACCATCAAATGAAGGTGAGGGAGTGTGATATTCCCAAGATGGCTTTCTAGACTGAATATTTGCATTATTAGTTTGTTGTGATGTCTTTTGGGTTGACCAATACACCAGCCATCATCATGGACCTTACGAATAGGATCTTCAAACCCTACCTTAATTCATTTTTTGTTCTATTCATTAATGATATTTGATCTATTCTCGTGGTGAGTGGAGCATAGGGCTTATTTGAGGATTGTGTTGCAAAGATTGATTGAGGAGAGGCTATATGCTAAATACGAAAAATTTGAATTTTTGTTGAAGGAGGTTGCCTTACTAGGACATGTGGTGTTAGGGATATATTAAGGTGGATCCTAAGAAGACCGATGTAGTTAAAAATTGACCTTGACCGTTGACCCATCGAATGTTAGGAGTTTCTAGGGCTTTGTGGGCTATTATCAGAGTATTCGTGAATGGTTTCTATTCTATTACTTCCCCTATGACAAAGTTGACTCAAAAGAAGCCCAAGTTTGTGTGGACCGATAAGTGTGAGAGGAGGTTTCAAACATTCAAAGATAAGTTTGTGTCCGCTCCTGCATTGTCACTACCGGATAGGCTAGAGGGATTTGTTGTGTATTGTGATGATTCTAGAGTTAGGTTGGGTTTTGTTCTAATGCAAAATGGTAAGGTCATAGCCTATGCTTCTAGGCAACTCAAGGGGCATGAAAACAACTACCCTACCCATGATCTTAAACTAGCCGCCATGGCATTTGCATTAATGATTTGGTGTCATTACTTGTATGGGGTACATGTTGATGTGTTCACCGATCATAAGAGCCTCCAATATGTATTCACCTAAAAAGATCTTAACTTGAGGCAAAAAAGATATTTAAAAATTCTTAAGGACGATAATATGATGTGCATTATCATCCAATAAGGCTAATGTGGTGACAAATGCTTTGAGTAGGGTGTCTATGGGTAGCCTAGCTCATGTTGATGTTGGTGATAGGGAGGTGGCTAGGGAGGTCTATCATTTGGCTAGATTAGGAGTTAGGTTGGGGAAGTGGATAATGGTGGTGTTGTTATTGTTGATGGCTCTAAATTCTCATTGGTTGAGGAGGTGAATGTTAAACAAGATCTTGACCCCTCCTTGTTAGAATTGAAGGCCTTAGTGAAGGAGGGCAAAGTGGAGGTTTTCTCCCAAGAGGGAGATGGTACTTTTAGCTACCAAGTAGGTTGTGTGTGACTTGTGCTAATGGCTTGATAGAAAAGATCTTTGATGAGTCCCATAGTTTGTCTTATTCTATTCACCCCAGTTCTACTAAAATGTATAGAGATTTGAGGGAGGTGTATTGATGGGGAGACATGAAGAGGGACATTTCCAAATTCATTTCCAGTTGTCATAGCTACCATCAAGTCAAAGCCAAACATCAAAGGCTGGGTGGCGTAACCCAAGACATAGAGATTCCTACTTGAAAGTGGGAGGTGAAGAATATGTATTTTGTGGTTGGCTTTCCCAAAACTAGAAAAGGTTTTGATTCCATTGGGGTTGTGGTTGATAGGATGACAAAATCGGCTCACTTTCTACCAGTTAAGACCACATATGGGGCTGAAAAGTATGCTAGGTTGTACATCCATGACTTGGTGAGACTAGATGGGGTTCCTTTATCCATCATATCAGATCATGGAGCTTAATTTACTTCACATTGTTGGAGATTTTCCAAAGAGGTCTTGGTACTAGAGTTAAGCTTTCTACGGCCTTCCACCCTCAAATAGATGGCCAAGCCCAAAGGACCATCCAAACCCTTGAGGATAAGTGTATTTGAGCTTAAAGGTAGTTGGGTTGATCATCTCTCATTGATTGAATTTGCCTACAATAATAGCTATCATTCTAGCATCAGTATGGCTCCATTTGAGGCTCTCTATGGTAGACGTTGTAGATCACCAGTTGGGTTCTTTGAGTTTAGTAAGGTGGCTTTGTTAGTAACATATCTGGTTATGGAAACTCTTCAAAAGGTTAGGATGATTAGGGAAAGATAGAAGATGGGACAAAGCCGTCAAAAGTCTTATGTCGATATGAGGAGAAGGGAGCTTGAATTCAAAGTTGATGATTGGGTTTATTTAAAGGTGTCACCTATGAAGGGTATGGTCTGTTTTTGTAATAAGGTTAATTTGATCCCTAGATATTGGGCCCATATTGAGTGATGAGAAGGATCCGTAAGGTGGCCTATGAGTTGGACTTTCTTAGAGGAATGGAATTGGTTCATCCGGTCTTTCATGTGTCTATGTTGAGGAAGTGTGTGGGTAATCCCAATGCTATTATGCCTCTTGATTTTTTGGGTGTAGTTGAAGACAACTTGACTTATGAAGCGGTTCTGATTCAGACTCACAATAACTACGCATGATATGAACAGAAATAACAAGAGGAAATTTCCTAACAGTCTCCATAGCCTCCCAAGGATAAGTAACAAACGTCTCTGCGCCGATCCTTAAGACTCTACTCGACAGGGCTTGTACACAGGTGAGATTTATGAACCTGGGGCTCTGATACCAAATGTCACGACCCGAAATTCAGGCGTGATGGCACTCACCTAACCTACCAAGGTGAGTCAGTCTAACACTTACTAATCCCAATATAACAATAATTGCGGAAGATGATAGACTAATACAACAGTTAATCATATGAATACCAAACTACAACTATCCCAAAGACTAGTGTCACATGTACAAGCCTCTAAATATAGAATTCTCGAATAAAATACATGTCTTGAATGTCTAGTTCTCAAATAGAACAAAACATAATAATGAATTCCTTGAAGGTCTGCTGAAGACATAAGCAACTACCTTAAGAATAATCTAGAAGCTCGATCCTGTAATGAGAAAAGTCCGACCAGAGGGATCGGGCTCGCATCCTACAAAATATAACAAGGGTGAGTACCAAACACATGATACTCAGCTAATGGAACTAACTTAAAGAAAAATAATGAAGAAACAAGTAACTCCTTAACACCCAATCACATATCGCCAGACTACAAGTCTGCACTCAAAAAAAGTCCCAGCAATATATATATATAGCATATAGTTCAATAACTACACCAACTATTGTACATCAACAGCACCAGGGATCAAGTGCATCTATCACATATTTCACAAAAAGCACTCACATGTTTATAAATGATAATGAGGTGTAATGCAATGCAATGCAATGTCAAATAAAATGAT